>PVKU01005007.1:0-99123 GCA_004027475.1 Anoura caudifer
CTCCTTCATTTGAATCTTGGGTAATGTAATTATAATGTGCCTTGGTGTGTTCCTCCTTGGGTCCAACTTCTTTGGGACTCTCTGAGCTTCCTGGACTTCCTGGAAGACTATTTCCTTTGCCAGATTGGGGAAGTTCTCCTTTATTATTTGTTCAAATAAGTTTTCCACTTGTTGCTCTTCTTCTTCCCCTTCTGGTACCTCTATAATTCGGATGTTGGGACGTTTCAAGATGTCCTGGAGGTTCCTAAGCCTCTCCTCATTTTTTTGAATTCTTGTTTCTTCCTCGTTTTTTGTTTGGTTGTTTCTTTCTTCCTTCTGGTCCACTCCATTGATTTGAGTTCCAGTTTTCCTCCCATCTCTGTTGGTTCCCCATGCATCTTTCTTCATTTCACTTATTGTAACCTTCATTTGTCCATCTAATTTGTGAGCAAAATCAACCAATTCTGTAAGCATCCTGATTACCAGGGTTTTGAATTGTGCATCTGATAGGTTGGCAATCTCTTCATCGCTTAGATAAATTGGCTCTGGGGCTTTGATTTGTTCTCCGGTTTGAGCCATTTTCATTTCTGGGTTTTTGTTTGTTTGTTTGTTTGTTTTGTTTTGTCTAGTTGCGGCTGTTACGTCGTGAGGGGTGGAGCCTCAGGTGTTCCCCAGGGTGGGACAGCCCAGTCGCTGGGTAGTGACGCTGTATGTGGGGGCGGGGTCTGAGAGGAGATAATGGCGGTTGCTTTACTCACTCTCAGATTCCAGTTCCTTTCACCGCTTCTCCTTTGCCTGGATTATCTGCACGTGAATGTGGGACCACCGGTCAGCCAGCCGCCTTGTGCGGCCTCACTGGTTCTGCACAGTTGCCACCCCGTGCCCGGGGTCTGCTAGTCGCGCCTGTGCACCTGGGGGCTGCCAGCCGCTGCTGCCTGCGTGCCCGTCCGCACCTCTGCTTTTTCCTGCCTCTATTCCGCCCCTCTTACCGGTTTGGATGAATCGTTGTTGGACTTCCAAACAGTTTGATTTTCTGTGTTCTGGTTGTTTTCTTGTTTCTAAATCTTTGTTGTCCTTAATTTTGGTTGTGAGAGGAGGCACAGTGTGTCTGCCTACACCTCCATCTTGGCCAGAAGTCGAGGAAGAGGTTTTTATAAGGAGGGGGAGGGGAACAGAACAAAGAGATGAAGGAAGGGGTTGAAAAGTTCTCTAACTGCAGATGAGCACAGTCATTCTGATAAGGCCAGTGATGGCCCCCTGTGCATCATCCTGGTCTGGTCGTCCTGGCTTCACATCGTCCTGGCTTCAGGAGTGAAGGTAAGCAAGTCTCTTGGAACTGGGATGCTTGAAGGTTGGAATCTATATCTTTTGAAACTAGCTCCTAGGATTCTTATGCAAACAAGCTGTTCCTCTACGAGCTACATATCAGTCAGTGTCAGCGCTTACAGAAACAGCGTCAGAAGAATGGTGGGGTGGGTCACACTTTTTCACCATCACTACTCTCCACTGTTACAGGATCGGCAGCTTTTCCTGCAGTTTCTTAAGTCTCCTCATTCCTGCCGCATCAGAAGGCTTCATAGCTCAGAAGGCTGAGAGGAGGGTACTGTGAAAGGAGTCAGTTACTACATGGGACATATTTTGCTTCAAGATCCCATGCATTAGGAGGTGAAAAAAGATGCAACTCTGGTGCCTTTTCTAGATCCTGCTGTTTGTCTCTCCTCACTGGACCCTGGGTGCCTGGCCCATAGGGTTGCCAGATTTTTTAGTGTAAATATGTCCCATATATGTCATGAGGCATAATTGTGATTATTCATTGTTGTTCTGAATTCAAATTGAAATGGGTGTTCTGTACTGTTCTTTGTTGAATTCGAATGGCTGGGACTCCAGGGCCCTGCCTTCCCTTCCTTCAACGTGGGGTTTCCACGAGGATCAGCAGTGGTTTCTATCCTTCCTTTCTCCCCTTCCACCTCTCTCTTCCTCCCTCTCTCTCTCTCTCTCTCTCTCTCTCTCTCTCTCTCTCTCTCTCTCTCTCTCTCTTTCTTTCTCTCTTTTCAAGAACAGAAGCTTTCCAGTCATACATACCTGGCTTCATGATTCCAGGCAAGTGACTTTACCTCTTTAAGCTTAAGTCCCATAGGTTAGATGGGGATGATATTGAGGCCTCAAGAAGCTGCTGCCAGGATTACGTGCAGTAACAGAGAGAAAGGACCAAGTCCAGCACCTGAGCTCCCTGCTCAAGCTCAGGTGTTCGTGTGCCCAGGGGGTGTTTTCATCCCCGCTGCAGCCCAAGTGCATGTGCTGGTGAAGAAGCATCCTTGCCCAGCAGCCTCGTGAGCCATGGAGACTTTCTGCAGGAGAAACAGCAGACATGGTGGAATTGTGGGGGACACAATTTTCTGCTTATTCTACTCTGCGACATAGGGCCAACAGACTACATATATGAGATTCATTTACATGACTCCTTACAGAAACTTTATGCGGTAGGTACTGTACTTGTTGCCATTCACAGGTGAGAAAACTGGTCCTACAAGATTTAGGTCATCAACCAGAATATATAAAGAACCCTACAAACCACTTAGGAAATGATAAACAATCCAGGAGAAAAATGGGCAACAGATATTAATGAGCAATTCAAAATGAAACTTGGACAATAAATGTTTGGAAAGATTCCCCACCTCTCAGGGAATTGCAAATTAAAGCAAGAATAAGCGATCAGTCATCACACTCACAAGTCTGCCTAAACAGCTAGTAAGTGTGACAACACTAAGTGTGGGTGAGAATGTGGGGAAACAGGCAGTGCCAGGAGACAGGGGAAAGGGTATAATAACCCTGAAGAGCAATCGGCGGGACCTGGTAAAGCTGGAAACACACCCCCTGTGCCACACAGTTCCACACCTCGCTATCCAGTTTGGAGCCTGTGCTCACACGGTGCTGAGGGAAGTGTGAGCAGGAATGCATGCTCCAGCGCTGTGTGTGTGTGACAGAGAGAAGTGGAAACAACCCAGCGGTCTCCAGGGCAAGTGTGAGCACCCTGGCCCGAGGCCCAAATTGGACCCACTACCTGCTTTTGCAGTGTGAAAGCTGAGACTAGTTGTTACATTGTTAACTTATTGAAAAAAATCAAAAGATTCATATTTTGTGACACATGAAAATTATATGATTAAAAACATTTCTGCACAAATACTTGCATACGGATATTTACAACAGCTTTATTCATAATTGCCAAAACTTGGAAGCAACCAAGGTGTCTTTCAGTAGGTGAACGAATAAATAAACTGTGGTACATCCAGGCATTGGAACATTGTTCAGTATTAAAAATAAATGAGCAATCAAACCATGAAAAGACACAGAGGAAATGTAAATGCATATTACCAATTTAAAGAAGTCAATCTGAAAAGGCTCCATTATGTAGGATTCCAACTATGTGACATCCTGGAAAAGGCAAAACTAGAAAGACAGTAAAAAGATCAGTGCTTGCCAGGAGTGAGGGTGGGGAGTAGGTGGGAGGCACAGAGGCAGAGCTCAGAGGATTTTTAGTGCAGCAACAACACTCTGTATGATACTGTAATGATGGAAACATCTGTCCAAACCCATGGGACATACAACACAAAGAGTGAGCCCTGCTGTAAACTCTAGATCCCGGGTGATTATGACATGTCAATATAAGTTCATTGGTGGTAACAGATCCATGACTACGGTGGGGAGGGGGGTGTTGATAATGGGGAGGCTATGCATGTGTGGGGGCAGGGAGAATGTGGGAAATCTAGTACCTTCCCCTTAATTTTGCTGAGATCCTTGAACTATAAAAAAAAAATGAACTCTTAAGAAATTATATGAACTATATTTTTTCTTGGGTCACAGCCACACTCATACTGTCTGTGGCTGCTTTCTGTCTACAAGGGTAGAGCTAAATCATTGCAAGAGACCATGGGGGCTTAAATGTTTGCTATCTGGCCCTGTACAGAAGAAGATTGCTGACCTCTGCTTTAGGAGATCTGAAGACATAAGCAGTGGCTCCCTCTGATCCTGCCCGTTTCTTAGATTGTTTGTTGTTGTTGTTGTTGAGTTGTGTGAGTTCTTTTTATATCTTGGATATTAGCTTCTTATTGGAAGTATCAATTGCAAATATATTCTCCCATTCTAATGGTTGCCTTTTTGTTTTGTTGATGTTTCTTTTGCAGTGCAGTAGCTTTCTAGTTTGATGTAGTCACGTTCATTTACTTTTGTGTTTGTTTCCCTTGCCTTTGCAGTCAAATTCACAAAGACACCACTGAGACCAGTGTCCAGAAGCTTAGTGACTACGTTTTGTGCTATGTATCTTATTGTTTCAGGTCTTACATTCATGTCTTTAATCCATTTAGAATTCATTTTTGTGTATCGTGTAAGATAGTGGTCCAGTCTCATTCTTTTGCACGTGATTCTGGTTTTCTCAAGATCATTTTTTAGACACTTTCCTTTCTCCATCGTATGAAGTCTGTCCAGAATGTACCAGCCATGTAATATGAAAAATAGAGACATTTTTTGAAGAAGATACAGGATATAAGAAACATTGTACATAGGACAGATTCCTCAGTCCCGTTCAAAGTAAGCACCTTGGGACCTCACACAGTTCTCCCAGTCGCCATTAGCTGCCCTGTCTTATTTTCCTGAATCTTATCAACAGTCTGAAGTCTCTTCCCTTTCAAAGGTGATTTTAGTTTGGGCAAACACCAGAAGTTGCAGGAAGCCAAATCTGGGCTGTAGGGGAATCGAGTCACCTGGGTGATTTGATGTTTCTCCAAAAAAGTCTGCATGAGATGTGATGCATGAGCAGGCCCATTTGTCGTGATGAAGCTGCCAGTCACCAGTTGCCCATAGCTGTAGCCTTCTGAATCATCTGAATAGTTTCTGCAGAGAAATGTTCAAGCTTAACGCAAAATTTGATGCAGATTCTTTGCTCTACTCAGTCATTTTGAATGCAATATCCACACAGTACACATGCTCACTCAGTGGTGTCCACCCCCCCCCCACTGACTAGGACAGTGAAGTCATCATTGTTCATGCATGCGCACTCCAGTCCACTCTTCTTGGCTGCCAGGTTATAACGATGTCACTCAAACTGTTCTCATTATATTAACAGTGCCTGGACTTTTTCTGGACAGACCTCATATATTCTTGGCTTCTTTGTCATAAATTACAACAGTTGCCCATATATATGTGGGTTTATTTCCGAGCTCTCAATTCTGTTCCATTGAACTGTGTCTGTTTTCTGCCAATATTATGCTGTTTTAATCACTATAGCTTTGTCATATAGTTTGAAATTGGAGAGTGGTACCTCTGGCTTTGTTTTTTTTTTGTTTGTTTGGGTTTTTTTTGTTTTTAGAATTGCTTTGGCTATTCAGGGTCTTTTGTGGTTGCATACAAGTCTGAGGATTTTTTGTTCTATTTCTTTTTTTAAGATTTTATTTATTTTTAGAGGGGGGAAGGGAAGAAGAAAGAGAAGAGAAAAATCAATGTGTGAAATATCGATCAGTTGCCTCTTGTATGTGCCCCAATTAGGAACTGAACCTGAAATCCAGGCATGTCCCCTGACTGGAAATTGAACTGGTGACCTTTTGCTTTGAGGGCTAATGCCCAACCAACTGAGCCACACCAGTCAAGAAGATTTTTTTTGTTTTATTTCTGTTAAAAAATTCCATCGGGATTTGGATAGGGATTGCACTGAATCTATAAGTTGCTTTGGATAATGTGGATATTCAGACAGAAAAGCGTAAGTGCCACATGATTTCACTCTTATGTGCAATATAGAAAGTGACAAAAGTACTGTCAAATCAAAAACAAACTCACAGACACAGACAGCAGAGGCGTTGGTTGCCGGAGGACCAGGGGGGTGGGGGGACGGCTAAGTGAGCAAACGGGTCAAATATATGGCAACGAAAGAAAACTAGACTTTTAATGGTGAGCATGCAAGAGAGGATGCAGATATTGAATCATAATGTACACCTGAAATTTATATAATTTTTTACAAGTATTACCTCAATGAATTTAATTTGAAAACAAAACAAACAAACAAAAACAATGGCTCATTTTCAGAGCAGAATAGCAGTCGCACAGGCATCAGTGGGGTAAATTCCAGAATATAATGGTAAGTGAGGAAAAGAGGGAATTTTCAAAGGGACCGATAACGTGCAGTGCCCATCATGTGAAGTTTTAAGGAGCACATATTATGAGAGCATATATTATTTACAGGCACGATGTAGGGAGTAAAAGTTTAAAAATGCACTGGAATAAACACCAATAGCCGGGCACTGGTTTCCGTTAGAGGAAAAAGAAGGGGAAGCGATGAAAGGATAGTTTTAGCTACTTGATAATATTTCTTTTTTTTAGGGTGATAGGAAGTAAATATGACACATTGTTTATGTCTTTAGTGCTAGTGATAAATACTCAAGTACCTGTAAATATAAAGGTTGTATGTGTGTTAGATATTTCTCTGAAATGTTTCATAATTAAAATAGGACATTTTGGGGAAAGAAACGGGAGATTAACTCACTCAAGTTCACCTAGCTGGAAAGCAACAGGTTTGAAGAGGTTAGATTTGAACTTGGTCCTTCTGACCCCAGAGATAAACTCTTAACCACCCTGTGTCTTCCTTAATATACTGACATAAATATTCAATGAATGATCTTTCTCTTTCTGCCTCCCCTAACACTTTAAAAATTAAATTAGATGGGAGTCCCTTGGCACCAGTGGCATCCAGCAGTTTGGCTCAGCCACGGTCTCCAGCTCCTGGGTCCTGTCCATTTCTGTAGAGAAACGCAGCCTCGACATCCCAACACATCCGGTAGGAAGACAGTAGCCTAGTTGTGTGGACAGCAGGGTCTCCATGTGAATCCTTTCAGACTTTGCGGGGATACTCAAGAAGGTCCCTGAATTTTGTTTCCTGTGTCCTTGTTGAATGAGAATATTCTTCCCCTCCTTTTCTCCATCAGAAGGGTACCTACTAACCACTCCTGTCATCTTTCCCTCTCAGAAGAACAGGGAACCCATTGGGAAAGGGGTTTCCTGCAGGTGCAAGCAGACCCCAAACATGGTGTCCACAGTGAAGCATCTCCTACCACAGCCAGCTGCCCAGGCTGCAGCAGTGAGGCCCAGGGCACAAAGAATTCAGGGGTCCCCACCTATGTAGTCACTCCCCCAA
This sequence comes from Anoura caudifer, assembly GCA_004027475.1. NCBI lineage: Eukaryota > Metazoa > Chordata > Mammalia > Chiroptera > Phyllostomidae > Anoura > Anoura caudifer. The sequence goes on from PVKU01005007.1 coordinate 7,157, forward strand.
CTCCTGTCAGTGTCCCCCTCACCTCCAGAAATGCCTTCTCTTTTGTCTGCTTGTCTGTCCTATTCATCTGTAAGGCCCATTTTATTTATTTATTTTTTAAAAAATTTAAAGATTTTATTTATGTATTTTTAGAGAACAGGGACAAGAGGGAGAGAACAAGAGGGAGAGAAACATCAATGTGTGGTTGCCTCTTGTGCACCCCCCACTGGGGACCTGGCCCACAACCCAGGCATGGGCCCTGACTGGGAATCAAACCAGTGAACCTTTGGTTCACAGGCCGGCACTCAATCTGCTGGGCTACACCAGCCAGGGCCATAAGGCCCATTGTAAAGCTCACCTCTTCCAGGAAGTCCGCTTAGACCCCTAGGCCATCGAAGGGTAGTTTGGCCTGTAAGTGATTTGAGCTCAGGATCTGTGCCTCTTTTCTACTTTCCCATAATGCCTTGCACAGTGAGCATTGGATAAGTGGATGTGAATAAATCAATGAATGAATGAACAAATGAGCATATTTGAAGAAGCTCCTGGGATTCTATTCCTAGCCTGGTTTGGGGAAACCTCAGACACCCTGAGTGTGGTGGAGGGGCTGCTTGCCTGGTTGCTGGCCTCTGAGGGCAGGGAAGAGAGAGGGAGGCACAGTGCCCAGGCTGATGCCACGGTGCTGGGGGCCTGGGGGGCAGGGGAACCGGGCATTGGCCTTCCTCATTATATTTTTGTTTACCTTTCTCTTTGTGCCCAATTACCTCAGACAGTTCCCCACACTGGTTAAGAAATGTGAAAACAGCTGAAGAAGAAATAAAGCAATAGAGAAAAACAAGGAAAAGAGGGTAAACAAAGAGAGAATTCACCTTTCATTCGCCTGTAAAGTCCTGGGTTGGGGAATGAAGTTGAGACACAAAAGCTCTGCGACAACAACATTGTGGGGGAAGGCACAGGAGAGACGCCGAACAGCCATTAAAGCAATTAAGAAAAGATTAAGGTCGCTTGTGGAGGAGAGAGAGACCCATTAATCAATAGGCCAGAAATCGCAGCAGGCTACAAAATTATAAGTCCAGGCAAACTGGAGAACACATGAGCTCCCCTCAACCAAGATGCCTGAGTAACTCAAAGGCAGAAACATGTTCATTTCTCAGGCCCAGGGAAGAAATGCTTCTTACAGGAACCCCTTCCTTTTAATTAGCTAATGGGGCATCCTGAGGTGAGGGGTGGGGAAAGGTCCACATTGATTTCAAGGCAAATTCTTAAGCATCATGGTCTAAAGATAAATTTGTACAAATGCATGATGTCACTGTTACTGGGATAGAGGGAACATCACAGCAGAAACCTACGTGATCATATTAAGAAGGGTCCTAAAACCTCCTGGGGGAGGTGATATTATTCACAGATATTTGTGCCCCTTCCTGGGAAGACCCCTGGGACCACAGGCTTGGCTTTATGACTTGCTTTGGCCAGTGCAACGTGTTACTTCCCAGCAGCAGTCTTAAGAGCCAGCATGTCATTTGCCATGTGCTTTTTTTCTCACTTTGAATCAACTCCACAATGTTCTAGGTGGAGGCTGTTTGCTCATTCTGTGCTGCAAAGTAAAGCCAGGATGGGACAAAGGCTCAGGTGACTGGCGGAGGACATGTATTTTGAGCCGGAAACGACCTGTTGATCCACACTGCTGAGAAATGGGAGTGTGTGTTTGGAAAGCAGCCTGTCCTGACTGATGCACCTCCGTGCAGCATGTTACTGCTACCTGGAACCTTCAGAGGCCCCATGTCCCTCACAGGATAAATCTCAGACTCTTGGTCCTGACATCAAGCCCTTCCCCCACCTCCATCCACCATAAAGCCCACCACCCTCCTCAAGTACCCTGAAGTCTTGCCTGACTTCTTCCTTCATTGTGCCTCACATGTGTTTCTTAGGCAAGTTTTGGTGCAGAAGGTCTCCTGGGTTAAGAGATCTGAATTGCCCGGGCCTTTGACCAGGCCCTCTAGTACCTCCTCTGTGAAGCCATTTCTAATCCCCTCTAGCCCCAAGCTGCCTCTGGACCACGCTAGCTTATGATCCCTACCTTTTAAACAACAGTTGATTTTATTTAACAGATACATATACAATTGACCCTTGAACAACATGGGGGTTATGGGTGCTGACCTCCTGTGGGGTCAAAACTCCATATATAACTTAAACTCTCCCAAGTTTAACTACTAAGTAGCCTACGATTGACTGGAAACCTTACCGATAACAATGAACACATATTTTGTGTGTTGTATGTATTATATACTATATTCTTACAATAAAGTGATCTAGAAAAAAGGTTTTTAAGAAAATCATGCGAAGAGAAAATACATTTACAGTCTTCAGTGAAAAAAATCCAGGTACAAGTGGAGCCACATAGTTCAAACCCGTGTTCTTCAGGGTCATCCATACAGTACTTGCTACATGTCAGGTCAGAGTTTCATGGCTTTACAAATATCAGCACACTTAATTCTAATGCAATCCTGTTGTTCCCATTTTACAGAGGAGTTTAAGCAAATGCACGGGGCTGGCAAGTGCAGAACGGAGATTTCAGCCCAGGCCGCTGGGCTCCCTGCTCGTCACCTCTCTGGCACACTGCCCCACAGGCTCCTGCACGACCTGGCGTGTGGCCGATGTAGCTTCCCCAAAAGATGATAGGACCTGGAGGCAGGAGCCGTTTCTAGACTGCTTTTATCTTCCCCAGTGTTTAGCTCTATGGCTGGCCCACTGTTTCCCTGCCAGGATCTGTTCGTTGATTAAAAATGTAACGGGTCACTTCATTTCATCCATTTCTTCACCTCCCTGCAGAATAGAAGCAAGGTCATCTCAGAGAAAATGCCTTCCCTCGCGTGCCTGCCACGCCGCCAGGGAGGCCTCCTCATCTCTCGCTCCAGTATCTCCTGCTGCAGCGTTGGCTCGTTCTCATGTGTTTTAGGTTTCCCCGAGGAGGACTAGCAGATGACCTGCTCTAACTTAGGATAATAACTACTATAGCAGAAGATCACTCATTTATTAATTTCTTCCTTATTTGAGCTCTGCCTTGTTCCAAAAAGGATATATGGTGGCTAATAAGGAGCCATAAAATACAAGAGAGAATATACATAAAATGTGAGAAAGGCTACCCAAAGCATACTGTTAACTAAAAAAAAAAAAAAAAAAAAAAAAAAAAAAAAAAAAAAAAAAAAAAAAAAAAAAAAAAAAAAAAAAAAAAAAAAAAAAAAAAAAAAAAAAAAAAAAAAAAAAAAAAAAAAAAAAAAAAAAACATACACACACCACTATTACAGAATATTGCATACTGTGTGAACCATGTATAAAATTAATACAAAAAATAAGTCTACCCCAAATTTCTGTTTCTATTTAATGCATAGACATATGTATTAAATCTTTGAAAGAAAGATCTGAAGTAAACTTAAGATAGTGGTTATTGCTGGGGTGGGGGTAGGAAATAGTCTAAGAGGGGGACGGTGGGCATTTCAACTTTGCATAAGGCTTTATTGACTTGAAGCAAATGTACAAAATATTAAGTTTTTGTAATAGTCACTTTTGTTTGACAGGTATCAAGTAGAGTATTACTTTACATGCATTTCAGAATATTGGAAGTTTCTCAAGCTAGAAAAGGAGAGAGAAAGAAATAGAAAAAGACTTGGAAGAATACCTCAAAGTTGTATTTACCAGCTCTAGGGAGCCACTAATGTATCTCGAAGCTCCCTGAAGGCCAACAGAAAGAAGGGAGCCCAGTCAGCCGCATGCGTCTCGGTGCCTTGAGTGTCCCAGGTGAAGCATATCCAGGCTTCGGAGGAGCCCGGGATCTGCACCGGGAGCCCCAGAAACATTGCTGGCCCCAGAGTGTCTGAGGGGGTGGGGTTGCAGCGGAGCATTGAGAGTGTGTGTGCGCCACAAACCTACATGTGTAGAGCTCTTTACCTGAGCTTGTCCTCCTAGGAATGACTCAGGTGGGGCTGCCCTTGGCCCTGCTGGTCCAACGAGGGGGCTGGTGGGATGTAATGACCAGCCCCCTCCCATCAGCCCTGCCCCCGGCCAAGGACTAGTTCTTTTAAATGGCATCACAGTGAGACCCAATTCATAAAGCAGTCTTGCCAGGAGCCCCCCACTGCAGGGCAGGCCCCCAGCTGTCTGCCCACCTGGCCTGGCCCAGGGACGGGTTTTTAAATCCCTGGGAGACTAAAGGGGCTGTATGTCCTTAAAGCAAGGGAATGTGAAGTATTCCGGCCCTTTGCAGAGCCTGTGACAAATACAGGGAGGGGCGAGGAGGGGCTTGTGCTGCCTGCAGGTGCCTGGGAGGGTCACCAATCTTCTCCCTGTGAGCTGGGAGCAGGCTTGGCTGTTCCCTAATGGAAGCTGAGGAGACTGGGGACTTGCCTCCCTAGAGGGCCTATCCTATCAGCTCTGGAGGTGAGGCCGGCGGGACACACCACTCTGCCAGGGTGCCCCCCCAGAAGGCTTTTAGAGTTGGTTTTCGCACACAAATGCACAGGCATACAGGCACCCAGGGACAACTCCAGGCGGTGTGCCCAGCAGTCTAGCCTAAAAGACGTTTAGGGCAGGTGTAACCAGATATCCACCCCCCACCCACCCTGCCAAAACAGAATTCAAGACTGCTCGCCTGGAGTGCCCAGACTTCCTGGTGTGTCCCCTGGACGCCCTGCTTGGGAACGGAGCCGTGGCCACCTCATGAAGTGGGGAGCTGACATTTTACGGTCAGTTCACGTGGCTTTCAGAAGAGTTCCTCTCTTTCCCTTGCTTGGGGCAGTAATTACCAAAAGGAACCAGTAGCCTGTTTAGGCTTTTCCAGCACATGTGCTCCTGAATAGCTAGCTGCACGTCAGAGTGACAGTTCTGGAGCCGGGACCCAGCCCCACCACTTGGTAGGTGGCACATAACTTCAACTTGCTTGACTTCTGCTTCTGCATCTGTAGCGTGAAGATAATACTAATGCACTTGCTTCGCTTAGTTATTAGGGGGAAAATACATTAGTCCGTGTGCCTGTGTGAATCTTAAACCTTAGTTATTATTATTGTTTATGTGGGTGGCTGTGATATGTTCTTCCTCCTGCCTTCTATCCTCCAGGCAAATCGTAATTCCTTTGTGACTCGACCCTCCAGTGCTTGAAATACTTCAATTGATCTGATATGGAGCAGCCAGCCATTCCACCTTTCCATGGCAACACCAGCTCACACGTTAGGCTTGTGTCTGGGCCTCAAGTCAGTTTCCTGGGAGGGTTTGGGGGACTCTGGGGTGTGTTCATGGAGTGAAGGAGGGGCAGTCATACCCGAACCCTTAGCCCTGCAGCTTGTCTTTTGGAAAGAGCACCCCCTTCTTCCTCCCTGTGCCCCTCCTGCTGCCATCTCCAAGGGAGAGTGCAAATTGGGATTCAGCTAATCCTGAAGCATAGGCCTTGAGAACTGTTCTCTCTGCTCTTGCTTTGGGAAGAGGGTCTGTGAGCTGAGAAGGGCAGGTTGTTGGGTTGGTCAAGTTGTGTGGAACAAGACGAGTAATTTCTGAGGTGCTGAGGAGACTCATGGCTTCTGCAGAGAGGAAGAGGAAAAGGCCAGCTGCCAGTGCAGGGAGGGTGCCCAGGGACCCTCACCAAGCCCTGCTCCTCGCACAGCCAGTCTGGCCGCATCAGCATGCCGCCACTGAGGGCCACTGGGAGCCACACTCATGGATTCTCCGGAGCTGAGAGTCATCCCAACGTTCACAGGCACCAGGAGTAAAAGGAAATGGAAACTGGGTGGGCAGGGGGAAGGGGTGCTTATTCCAGACAAGCAAATGACATTCATGTTCCCAGTGCAAAGATTGTTCAATTTTTTCATCTTGGGACCACTTTTCCCTCTTAAAAAGTATTGATGGCCCCAAAGAACTTTTGTTTGTGTGGGCTACAGTGGCTTATATTTACTGTATTAGAGATTAAAACAGAAAAGTTTAAAATATTTCTTAATTTAGTTTTAAAAAATCATTATAATAAGCCTATTACATGTTAGCATAAATAGCATATTTTTTAAGAAAAGTAGCTATATTTTCCAAAGCAAAAAAAGAAAATCAATATGAAGAGTGGTGTTGTTTTGCATTTTTGCAAATCCTTGAAGTGCCTGGCTTAATAGAAGACGGTTAGATTCTCGTATCTGCTCCGCATTCAGTCTTCTGTGGTATCACCCGTTACGTGGCTTCTGGAAAATGCCCATGTACACTCCTGAGCTAATGGCAGTGACAAAGGCAAATCATATCTTAGCATTATTTTTAAAATAATTTTGACCTCAGAGAGCCTCCTGGAAGAGTATTGAGGACCCCCAGCGATCCCCAAGCCACACTTTGAGAACTGCGATTCTGTTGAACACTGGAAACAACCCTTCTAAGATTCCAGAAACTTCTGTTAACTTTGTAGCATCTCCCCTCTTTATTATTTCCCTAAGCCTGGTTTGTAGCTTAGTGTCTTCATGATCTAAAGACCCTACCATCTGCCAGGTACTATTCTAACTGCTAGAGACACAAAGAAGAAAAAGCCAAAGACCCTGACACAAAGGTATGAGAGAAGCTCTGTTACCCCCTGGTCTGGAGGACACAGCACTCATCCCACAAGTGAAGGAGAAGCAGGGCCCCTTTTACGGGGGACCCCAGGGTGGACCCAGAGAGACACTCTGTGTGTTAAAGAGTCCCCCAGTGCGGTCTGCAAAGGGGTATGCAGGCTGTGGTAACCAGAGAAGTCTTTACAGAGGAGGCAGGATCAAGAATATGGTCCTCCCGGGGCAGGGCTGAGTGGGGATGAACCCGCTGATAAAGCACACTGGCCTGACTGAGGAGGGCACTGAGAGAGAAAGGGCAGGTGAGGGGAAAGGGAACAGGAGGGTGGGGGTCTGAGGCCAGGTTCGTGTATTTGGGACCCCTGCATGGGCCTGACCGCTTTCTCCTGGGTGAGAACTCTGGGCTCTTGTGGATCAGCAGAGCCTCGTTGGGATCTCCTACCAGCTCCTTAAATCCCGCCCTGGGGACTCTCAGGACCGAGGACTCCGGCATGAGGTCAGGCCCCTCACCCCTGGGTGCAGGAAGCCACAAGACCAGGGGCCCACCTCCAGCTTTTCTGGCTTCTGCTCTGGCCCAGCTTAGCACCGTCTTGCAGCAACCACTTCAGCTCCTGGGTTCCACATCCCGGGCCATTATTCTTTTCACCACAGTACTAACTTCCATGGATAGCTATGAAAATTACAAAAGAAAGGAAGAAAGGAAAGAACAGAAAAAGAAATGAAGCAGTTGGACAAGAATACTCTTTCAATCCTTTCTGCCTCTGGAGTTGAGTAAATGTCATTTAGACATGTGCTAAATGCCAGCCCAGTGCTCTGGCAAAGCCCTTGGTCGCCAAGTCCTAAGTGAAGTGCTCATGCTGTGTACATGAGGAAGCTTCCCTCATGCGACCCTCTCCTGTCTTGTCCTGCAGAAGACCCGGCACACCGGAGATGCTGCTGACCCGGCAGCTTCTGCCGACGACGCAGCCGGGAGAAGCTTGAAAAGGTCTCTGTAATGAAAAGCAGACCCAGAAAACGAGACGCTCTTTTACCCCGGTGAGACTATAGACCTCTCCCTTTTGTTATTTCTCTTTCTGCTGCTTCATCCTGGTTTCCCCGAGAGACAGGCGAGGCACCCGGGGGGAGCGGACAGAAGGGCCCAATATCGGCCCGTTCACATCTGGTCCGAGGTACAGGGACACCCATGATCAAACGAGTCGTCAGTGGTACAGAAAGGAGCGAAATCATATTTATACATAAGAGTAATCGGATCAGGCAAATGCGGGGAGGTGGGAGATTAATGAGTTAGGAACCAAACAGGAGTGGAGGGAGAGCCTCAGAAGGCTGGAATGAAGCTGATTGAAGATCCATTGCCCATAAATCAACTGCCTTCCCTGTGGAGACTCAAGTCTGTCTGGACCATAATATGCAGATTGGCGGGAAAGCTATCCTCCTCACAAGCTGGAGAGAGACACTGTGTTTTGCGGAGCTAGATAAGAAAGAGCAGCATAAAGGGAGGAATAGATCAACGGAACAGTGGGGGCCATTTGCTTTTCTACCTCATTCGCTTTCTCCAGGTTCTGTGGTTTCTGATTAGCTCTGTGGCTTGCTGGGTGATTTAACAGGTTTTTTTCTAAACTTATTGCCAGGGAAGCTCCAAACTTCCAATAAACCTGCTGTAGAAAGCCAGCTGGGACCCAAGGAGGGAGCCACACGGGTGTGTGTGAAAGCGTGCTCTCTGGGGAAGCCGCAAAGATGCGTGCCTTAGTAATTCTTTTTCTAAATGCTTCCTGCAGCAGCCCCCAGGGCCAGCTCTGACTTACCCCTGAGGGCAGTAGGGTGTCGGCCAGAGGAGGGAGATGGGGTGCAGCAATGGTGGGAGCAGTGGCCTGTGGCCATTGTCAGGAGCTCAAACTCTTGGAGCAAGGCCAGGCCACCTCTGGGGAAGCCCACTGTCCCAGGCCCCCATGGCTAAAGAGCTTGTTATTGTGCTGGTCAGCTGCGTTTACAAAGGAGACTTGTGTGCAGGGGAGAGCCACGACTTGCTAGGGGCGAGGCCATTCACCTGTTCACACCTACTTTCTCCCATACATGTGTGATTATTTAACTGCTGTTCTGTATATATATATATATATATATATATATATATATATATATATATATATACACACACATAGATGTATGTTTGCAGCAGAGATGACACCAAGCATTGCCATGGGCATGGGGACATGAGCCTCCCCATGCACTGCTGTGGCAGAGTAAATTGGTAGTGTGTGCGGGGCAGGGGGTGATTTGGGACTATACAACAGCATTGTAAGCAAGTATTGGGTTGGCCAAAAAGTTCATGTGGTATTTTCTGTAAAATAAAAGATTTTTTTTCATTTTCACCAGTAACTTTATTGATTTGGATATATTGAGTATGTTGGTTATCTCCCACATGGTATAACATTGATCATTCTCAGTTAATGTCTCGATTTGATCACTATCAACTTCAACTGGTCTACCTGACCCTGGAGCATTGTCCAGGGAGAAATCTCCAGCGCGAAACTTCACAAACCACTTTTGACATGTTTAATCAGTCACAGCACCTTCTCCATACACTGCACAAATCTTTTTTTGTATTTCAGTTATGTTTTTACCTGTCTTGAAATGATGAAGCATAATACGCCAAAAATGTCACTTATTTTCTTCCAACTTCAATATTAAAATGGCTACACAAAAATTCACCAATTTTGTTTTTTTTTTCTAAAAATGCACACTGATATGACAGCTGTCACAATGCAATCTAACAAAATTGTTTCGAATGAAGTTAAAGATAGCTGAGAGCTACTAGAGCCATCTTATGGAAAAAAACAGATGAACTTTTTGGCAAATCCAATATATATGCTTTATTCTGGCAATTGCGTTTCTGGGGAAGTATTGACAGGAAATAACCAAATCGTGTTCAAAGGTGAATGTACAGGGATTTGCTTATTGCACTGCTGTTTACGGGCATCAGAGCGCTGGAGAAGTCCCAGCCGTCTGCAGATGGGCTTGGTTAATAAATGAGGGTACAACCACGCGCTGGCTGTGTGGCCATTCAAAGCGATGCCGTGGACCCATATATATCAGCACGAACATATAGTCACAGTATCTTGTTCTATATTCAACAGCAGGTTATGAAACAGCATTGCATAATATGACTTATATTTCTCATAAATAAACCTCACACACATGCATGAAAGCGGTCTAAAAGAATACATATCAAAATGTTGATAGCAGCCACCCAACGTGTGGGGTTCAGATGCTTTTCTTTTTGCTTTCTTGCACTTTTTGAATTTTATATAATGAGTTCTATACACTTGTGCACATTTTTTTTAAAGGTCCAGGAGGGGAAAACTGGGTATGTGGCTGCAAGTGAGCCGCAGCTGGCCCTATTGCCAGTCAGGTTCCTGCTCCGCTGTTTCTCATTGTCCAGGGCAGCAAAGCAGGGCTGACTTCACTTTCCTGAAAGATCCCTGGGAGACACAATCTTATAACATGGCACAGGCAGTTCAGGGAGGTCTGGCCCAATTCTAGAAAGCCCTCAGGACACATTCAGGGTCTCAGAGCACCCCTGGTCTTTCCCCTAGAAAGGTAAAAAGCCTACCAGGGTAGGGACCCTGAAGTCCTGTGCCCGCTGCCTTCAGGGTAAGCCCTTTCTGGTTGTCATCACACCGTCCAGGTAATGGGGAGGGGATGTGAGAAGAGCAGGTAAAAGAGAACAAATTACACCACCTAAATTTGTCTGATGTTCCAGTAGAGAAAAATCCGATGAAGCTGACAAGCATTATAAAAGTTTTTGAATATAAAAATAAAACATTTTTCTCTCAGTGTCTGTCTTTTAACTTTTTTATTCTTCCATCAAGGAGTAATGAAGACAGAAGTCTCTAAGGCATCCCACCTTTTTACTTGTGACAATTTAGGTAGCATGCAGGATGCTGGGGAAGCAGATTAATAGCTACCTTTCATGTACATTAGACATACAGATTCTGGGACTCCTAAGCATATTGCAATAAATACCCCCTGCCTCTCCAAGATTCCCCCCCCCCCATTTTATTGGGATATAATTGACATATAATATTCTATTAGTTTTAGCTGTAGAATATAATGATTTGATGTATGTATATATTGTGAAATGATTACCACAGTAAGTTCAGTTAACATCCATCACCTCACATAGTTACATTTTTTTTTGTGATGAGAACTTTTAAGATCTACACATATGGCATTTGTGTATCTCTCTCTGACCCTCTTTGAGATTCTGATGGATGGAGCAATAGCTCAAGGACCAGGAAGCAATTGTAAAACAAAACGCAGCTTTAAGGGTCTCTGAGTCAGTACCAGACACCCCAACACAGGGCTGTGACACAGCCAGGCTGAACTTCGGGTCAAAGTGGCAACTGCTGTTCCTTTTCTCCAAATCTCTGTCTGTCCTATCCCCAGAAACGAAGGTTACAGTGCTGAGAAAGGCCAATTTGGAGCACATTTGTAGACAAAACAAACAAACCCCCAAACCCAATATAGAATATTAACTGTGTCAGTACCTGCAACGGTCAACTGATATGCTGGCTGGGCTACCCATGGCCATGCTGATGCAAGGCAGGAAGTAAAAGAGAAAATGGCAAAGTGTTCAAGAACCTTTCATGTACAGTGACGTAGGCTCTAAGAGCCTCCCCTCCTCCTGTGAATAGAGAACACAAGCAGGCAAGCACGAATGCCCCCCAACACCCATGGGGTGGAGGAGAGGGCTGAGAGAGGTTATGTCCTCCCTGCAGAGAGGCAGAAACATGGGGGGAGGGGAGAGAGGTTCACTCACCAGCAACGCTACACCTGATGGAAGGAAGGGACTGACGGTCGAAACATGACCTCAGTCATCCCCTTCTTGGGTCCGGATATCCCTAATCTCTGCTGTTCTGAGATTTATCTGCCTTGACTTGGAGGTATCTTCTGAAAGTTGTCTCCCACCTGTAGATCAGCATGGCCTTGTCCCTCCAGCTCCCTAGACCGACCTGCAGCTGAAACAGGAGCTCTGAAGCCAGTCCCTGGGAAGCCCTCAGTCCACCTGAGGCCTCTATGATGGAGTCAGTGGCCCTTGGTTGCTGATTTTGTCCCTCCTCCTAAAGTGCTGATGAAAGACAGTGGGGAGGTGAGACAGGAGAGGTGGGCCCAAAGGCTAAATGTCTGTTCCTAGGAGACAGTCCTAAACCCCAAAGTTAAGTTTCATAAATGACTTGCCCATTCTTTCCATGAGACAATGAAGCAACATGGAAGATTAAATAAGGATCCCTAATATCGGCCATAGAGTTTCTTTGTATTTCAGAATATGGCCCGAGTTACGAAATGACTCTAGATGAAATATTTTGGGCTCTGTCTCCTCTTCTGGGAATCACATCCGGCCCACAGGCCCTCTGAGAGCAGGTCTAGATGGCTGTGACCGGTCTTATGTTAGCATCCTCTCCCTCCAGCTGCAGCTGATTGGACTAGAGGTGCACACCTGACTTCGGTGAAGCTCATATAAGCTAGGGAACTCAGCCAGTCAGATTCTCCCTTGCATATACAACTAAAAGCATTTGGAGTGGACATTTGAGATCGTGGCCATGCAGAATGGGAGTTGGAATCAAGGCCAGGAAAACCAAAACCACATATAAGCCAAAATTGAAGGGGCAGGGGTGATCAGAGGAAGCAGAGCAAGATGGTCAGAAAAGAGAATAAAGCAGAGCAGGAAAGAGGGACTAAGGATGAGAAGACATGGGGCAGGAGGGAAGGTGGATGGCACGTGAGAAACGCCGGTGCAAAGAGACAGAAAGGAGCATGGAGGGGGTGGGGTATATTTTTGGTTCCCTCTGGCTTCCTCATTACCAGCTTCAGTTCCCAAGAGGCCTGAATTTACTTCATTTCTACAAGAGGCTTCCATGTCCTTTTATTAATCATCCTTTTAGAAAAGTTTTTGTTCCTTTCAGCCTTTGAGCTCTGATTCAGACCGTGACCCTGGCCTCAGCAGCAGGACGGGACAGTTTGAGAGGGCTGCAGTCTGCCGTTGGCCATGCCTCACCGAGTGGAACAGGGCCTTGAGGGAGGGCAAGCCAGTGCAGGGACTAAACAAAATCAGGGGCAGGTTACACATGGGAGTCTGGCAGACGAGCAATTGGCATCTGAAAAGAGAATTGGCAGAGAACTAGGCCCCCAGGCTGAGAGACAGGACAGGGCAGGAAGGGAGAAAAGGGAATGGCCGAGTCAAAGTAGGTTCTAGGTCTGGAAACACTGGCCAGAGAGAGATTCATCCAAATAGATCCCATAACCAGAACTGGGGGTCAAGATGGGACAACATCTTGGGCCTTCTTTTTAAAGAAGGAAAAGAACACCTTTTTAAAAAAAAATAAGGAACATCTTTGTGTGTCCAAAAGCTCCACACAGTCTGAATCTTTATTTAAAGGGGGAGGTCTTGTCAAACCACTTCCTGCAAGCTTAGGAGGACCCCAACTCCAACTCCAGGTGCCCGGGCTTCCATCTACCCCCACAACTCCCTTACGGTGTTCAAGGCCGAGTCTCGTTGTCTGCAGTAGTTGTGTTCTATAAAGTCCGAGCACTGAGTTCCCAGATACTGAACCATTCCTTCCTGGGAAAATAGGGCTTAGGTTCCTGCATGTCTCTGGTCACAATTAATTTTCATTAATGGGCTGATAAATAACCTTTTTGCAATGCATGTTTCTATTTAAAGATACCATATTTAATATGGACTGGTGATTCACTAACATTGAACTCAAGGCCAACAGCTCTCTAACTGATGCCTGAAGAAAGCTCAGTGTCTCCACAAGGCACACCACAGTCTTGTGCTTTACAACCTTTAATCCTGGTGGTGTCATTGTTTATGTGTGCCCTTCCCCAAAATGATGAGAGTTCTTTGGGGGAAAAGAGTGTTAGTACGATTCATTTCTACAGCCATAGTGCCTTGTACAGTCCCTGGCTCCTAATAGTCATTCAGTAAATATCTAATAGAAGAATTGTGGAATCAGGGAGGATGCCCAGTTCCAAGAGACCACCCTAGGCTAATAGCAGGTGGGAACTTCCTCTGACTTTCTGCAAGTTTACCCGCTTTGATCAGACTCGGTCCTATCCGAGGCTGAGCTTGCAGGAAGGAATCCAACTGAGCAGAGAGGAGTGACCGCCAGGCGGTGTCCATCAGTGCAGATGGGGGAGCGTGGGTAACCATTAACTTTCAGTGGAGGAGCATCCATGGCCATTCCGAGCAGGGGCCTTGCTCTACTCATCCGTACACGCCCAGAATCTAGAACATGGCTACAACATAGTCGGAACAGAAGAAGTGTTTGCTGAGTAAACAAATGTCTAAACATGTGAATGAATTGTTGGCCCAGTTCAAGGACCCAGATCACTTAGACCATACATCGGCTTCATCTTCCTCATCTCCTAAAGCACTCCTTGCCTTGGCTAGATAGTTGACAGCCCCAGTTCCACATCACATGTTCTCTTTCATCATCTGGCTGCTTATCTCCTGGAGTGAATTAACTCTCAAGTGTCTTGGCCTTCCCCAGTAAGCGTGCTTGTTCCTTGCAGGCAGCCTGTGTCCTTTCCAGCATTCAATAAATGTATATTGAGCGTATTAGTCAGTTGGTATAAATTACAAAGTAGCTAATGGGAGCGCTCTTCCAGGTGCTGTGGGCCATTCAGACGAACAACATGGTTCCTTCTTGTAGGAGTTTGCACAATAAAAGACTGAGAGATTGAATAAGAGAATAACAGAAGCCAGTGGACAGGAACCCCCTTTTTCAGCTACCCGAGGACTCAGGAAAGATAGAGGAGAACCAGCAGCAGCCAGAGGTGAAAAATCACTGAACAATGCTTGGGAAATTGGCTCATCCAGGCTGACTGATACACCTGACTCCAGTGCATCACCGCTGCCCCCCACCCTGCTGCCAAGTCTGTTCCCCATGTGTTTGTAACATTTGGTCTTGGTACAGTAAGAGATTTCCCATTACAGAAATATTTCAGTCCCTGATCAATTAGGTTGGTTGTCTCTACTTTTGCTTTCTTAAAACACCAGCCTCTTACACCTGCATCCACCCTCCTCCTGAATCTCCTAAGGAAAACCCACTGGATTACTTGGGTACCAGCCTCTGGCAGCCTTTAACCCTCCCCTTGGACACCCTCCCCTTTCTCCTCCCCTGGAAGGTCAGAAATATAGAAGTCAATTTGTGAGGCTGGTACAGCATTTTAGCATATTGAGTGGCCCAAATATTTAAATATTTATGATATCAGAAGTGTGGAGGACATTAAAAACCATCTTCTCCCTACTGATTGCAAGTGAGGAAATGTACACGGTCCCTGCTCTCCTGCACAGTTGCAAAACTGCTGGCCTCATCACATTGCGTATGTAAAGTACCTCTCCCACCTTCTCTGGTCTGGCTTTAGGTTGCCTTTACTGTAAACAAAGATGTATGGGGGGCGGGGGTAGCATTTGGATTGAGTTTATTGTTTATGTAAATCTCTCAGAATGTGACATAGCAAGATAGCTTCCTATGTTGTGTTGATCCACATTTTAGGCCAACAGCCAAAGTATTTTATCTTTTCCTTCATTATAGTGATCTTCCAATTAGCCGTGGTCTGTAATACCCTGATTTTGGTGGCAGTGGTTTGGACAGGATTGTTTGATAGTTCTGCTCGAGAGGCAAAATAAGGGGC
Organism: Anoura caudifer; assembly: GCA_004027475.1. Classification (NCBI taxonomy): domain Eukaryota; kingdom Metazoa; phylum Chordata; class Mammalia; order Chiroptera; family Phyllostomidae; genus Anoura; species Anoura caudifer. The sequence continues at coordinate 22,390 of PVKU01005007.1, forward strand.
CTTATTATAGAAGTGCAGAGGTTGTGCAGGAGCTGAGTTCTGTTGCAAAGTTTGCCGATAAGGGGAAAACCGGCCCTTAAGCGTCCATTCTGTTCTGTATATTAACACTTCTAATCTGCACTGCTGATAAAACTGCAAGCCATTTGCCTTTGGAGGAATTAGTTCTGCCTCACTTGTGTAACCAGGCGATGGTGATTAACCTTTAAACTGTCCAATATTCCCAGCAGCCTCCTGCTCCAGATTAGAAACTATTTAGTTATGACCAACTAAATTAACAACACTCCCTCCCCTGAAGAATGAGATTTGGAAGGAGGATGCATTTTAAGGTGGAATTGTGTTTTGAATTGGTGATCCATCCTCCTAAGGTGCTTATTTCCTCGTTGTTAATGTCCAGGCTGCCACACTGGGGACCAAAAGCTCAGCTGGGAGAAAGGGGAGGGGGGACCAGTTGTCCCGGTTGGTTTTGCAAATCCGAGGTTTCATGGGCACAAAGGAAACCTGTCTTCGGTTTAGATTTCCTTCTCTGTTATCATCCCAGGTTAAAAGGAGACTTTAGCTCTTCTGTTAGACCCAAGTCAGGCTGGGTGGGATTGAACAGTTATTCCTAACGGGGGCGGGGGGAGATTAAGGAATAAATAAAGTAGCTCCCTTACCACCCTACTCCCAGTTTCTTCCTGGGGGTGAACGTCAGGAAAAGATGCTAACTAACTTCCATGTTCCGGATGCTGGGACCCGCCCGCCACATGGGGGTCTACCCGACTGAACTGTGGTCGTGCTGACAGTCCTGCTTCAACCTGCTCCTATCTGCCCATTTCCACAGTGTCACTTATCGGTGGAAACATGCCCTCTGTGGGGAGGGCCAGGCAGTCATGTAGTCGTGTCACGCCTTAAATCCCCGAACTGGCGGTCCTTCCTGGATAATAAATAAAATGGAACAAGGACCCTCTCCACCAACACCCCACCACCTCCCAGTCCTGGGAGCAACCTTCTCTGTTTTACTAGTTTCACATTCGCTGCCTCCTTAAAAACTGTTCATCTAGATATTGCGTTTGCAGGATGTCAGTCAAGCTGCAGTCCACAGCGAAGCCTTCTTCATATACCAATTTAAATCATTCATGGTCTTTTCTTTGGCATTATTCAAAAGATCATCATAATTTTCATGTGCCCGCAGCACAAAAAAATCAATTATTTCCCCACAAAGACTTGAAAGTACTTAGCGAGTGCGGCAAGAAAAGCTGAGGGTGATATCAAATTGAAATTGCACTCATTACATACAACACAATTAGTTGCCACTAGCCCGGCCGGGCTTTAATTCTGAATGGCATATCTTTATTATTACAGAAACAAGCATGCAAATGGCATTGTTCGGGATTTGCCGAAATCAATAGGATATAGTGCTGTGTGTTTGGTGGCCACTGTCACTCACGCTGCTGTGGATGCGAGATAATGTGTGTGTTTGAATTAATGAAGGGAGCAGGCAACATCACAAGTGACACCCAAATAAAAGAAATGGGTACATGATATTTGTAATTATTCTACTTGTGTTTTTGTTGTAAATACTTGTGCTTTTTGTTTTTTAATCAAAGGATTAATTGCATTTTAATAAGGCATTATGATTTGCAGAGCTTTAGTTAATTAAAACTTGTAGTATATAATTATGAAGTGATGCTGAGATTGTCTAAAGATCACCCATATGTTTAGAATATGTATAATTTTTCCGTGATGCAGTTGCAGTCTCTCTTTCCACCGTCTGCGCCGTTCTCCGTGGTCCCTCCCCTGCCAACAGAAGATATGGATGACTCATGTGAAATGTTGGTGGATTGGTAATTCCGGGTGGATTTCTCTAAGTGGTGGCAAGAACCCAGTTTAGGTTATTGCACAAATTAAAATGACTCTGAAGCAACACTCGTGATACACTGTGGCAGAAAACTTTCTTGTTGGCACTTGCTTTTCAGGGAATCCTCCTGAGATGCAGCACTGTCGAGCTTTGGGGAGTTGGTATGAGTCTTAGAGTGCAAACACTGAGATTTGAAATCTGGGGGAGGCGGGGCCATAGACAGTTAGACCTCGGTTGGGTCTCTGGGGCTGGGTCCAAATCCCATTGGAACCCGGACCTTGTCCTCCAAAGTCCTCTGAGATGAAGAAGAACTTCTGGGGGGAGGGATGAAGTGGGAGAGGGGACACTGAAAGTCAAGGGAGCTTGGAATTCCTGAGTGTTAACACATTAGTAATTCACAGTGGAATCCAGCCCAGAGACTTGCAATTGCGTTTCCTGTAGGTGTGTATTGTGTGAAGGCTGATGGATTAATTGCTAGATAGATGGAATTGAGCTAAGGTAAAACATTATTAAAAAGTTTAAAAATCTTAATGTAACAGTTTGAAGTTTGCTTTAGGGAATTCTTCGTTTCCGTCTCCTAGTGTTCCATTCTCTCTGGGATCAGGAATCTTAGCTGTCAGTGCATAAGGAGGGACCCACTTGGTGAGAGGTTCGGATATTCTTTGTCAGAAACGCCACAGGTGGCCCTGGTGGCAGGTGGAGGCAGGAGCTGATGGCTGGACTGCATGGGACCAGTGATATAGTGGGATGAGCTGACTTCAAAAGGCTGAACACCGGTATCCCTTTGGGACCTCTGTTGGTTGGGCACCCAAAGGCTAATTTTTCTCTACAGACCCAGACACTGCAATGAGGGGTGTCGCAATTCCCCACTCCCCCCACAAGGCCACATGAGGAAGGATGAAGTGAAAGGAAAGAGGATCCTGGGACATTCATGCCCCACACCTGGTTTTCCAGGAGACCCTCAGTAGTGCTCTGAGTAGGGTGGCCCAAAGCTGATTTAAAATCGAATATTATTAGGTTGGTCATGGCTTCCTATTTTAACTCTGAAAACCTTGAGCTTAAAAAGGTGGTACATTCAAAGCTTGCTAAAATATTTGCTCAGCAGCACAATGGTGTGTGATGGAAAATAAACTCTTGTGGCTTGCTTCATCCTATCAGCCTCGGCCTGCAGCTGAGAAAGAATGAGGGAAGGTCAGTCAATTATGTGTGGTAATCACCGTAAGCATATTATCTGAGACACAGATGTCTTCTATGACCCCACACGACATGGCTATTAACCTTGGAGCAATATAAAAATGGCGTGGGCTGGGGAGGAGGAGTGGAGGTAAACCAGACTTTCGGTCTAGCCTTGTCCACAGACTCAGGGGGAAAAAAATGTTATGGGCCTGAAGACTATTTTCAGGAGCTCAACCAACTCTGATCCCTGCTCACCACAGCAGGATGGTCGCACCCCTCCTTTCCGGAGACCTCTCTGCAGTCGTAGTCCTGTGCGGAGGTACTTACCTCATCTGAAAATGAGACTGACGAATTGACTTGGGAGGTATCTCAGACACACAATGGCCCTGGAAAGCTGCCTTCTGTTCGTTCACCAGAGAAGAGGAGAGAGGGAAAAGCAACTTGGGTGTTTGTGTGTGTGTTTAAGTTCACCTCTGGACTTGGGCAAGGAGGACAGGTGGGGTCACACAGGCATGTTGGGGTGTCCGACCAGGTTACTCAGGGGACATGGGCTGATTGATGGGAGTCAGGGTTGTTATACCCAAAATGCCTTTGTCCCCCACCCCCCGACTCTAGCGCTGATTCTGGCATCTCCCCGGAGAAGCTGTTGCCAGAGGCTGGCATGGGGCTGGGCACAGCAGCGATGTTCCATGAAAGCTATTGATGGGTTGTTCACTGGTCTGGGACACATACACATCTGGGTCAGCGCCTGCCCCGTGACACACCTGGGATCAGGGACTGAGGGTTTAGAAATAAACAAGCTAGTTCCTGCCATCCAGGAGGTCAGCCCGTGGAAGTGGGGATGGGGAGAAAACAAACACAAATCAGCATTTGACTCGTGTCAACAAATGTTACGGATGCTGGAGTAGGCCTATCAAAAGGAATCTAAAGTAAAATGAAGGAACTGTTCTACCCTGGGGATTGGAAAATTTCCCTAGAGGAAGGGATATTCAAGCTGGACAAATACTGAGGAGGGATGTATAAACTGATAATAATAACAACTTTGTTTGGAAGAATTTACCAGAAGCAAGGCACTCTCCTGGCCACTTCTCCTTGCCTGTTGTCTAATTCTACAACTCTGTAAGCACTGTTGGACTGACCATGAACTTGAGGCTTAGAAGGGTAAGGCTACTTGCTCCTGGTCTCACAACTGCTTAGCGGTAGAGCTGAGATTAGAATCCAAAGCCAATGGACTGCGAGCTCCACTAACAAGGAGGATGCATTTATCTAGGAGTAGGTAGGAGGTGCATGGCCAGGAAGCCAGGCAGACCTGGCCCCCGGGGCCTGGTGTCCATGCCACAGAGGGACAGTGTAATCAGATGCGTGTTTCTGAAAGGTTTCTCTCCAAGTCCCAGGGCAAATGAATTGGAGGGTCTGAAGATCAGAGGCCTGAAGCCTGAGTTAGGGAACTGTTACTACAGGTCCAGGTCCAGGGTGGTGACAGAAAGGAAGAGATGAGTGTCCCGGGCCTTAAAGCAGGGCCAGGAGGACTTGGCAGCTGAAGGGATGTGGTGATGAGGAAAGGGGAAGAGTCTGGGATCATCTCAGTTCCTCACAACGACCCCTTACAAGTCTGTGGTCTGACGCTGCTTTCATCCCTCTTTCATAATAAAGGCGCTGAGGTTTGAAAAGATTCAGTTAGTTGCCCAGGTCCAGCAGTTTATATTTTGTCCCAGCTGGGTTTTGGACCCAATCTCTGGCTTGGTAACCCGCTACAGTCCCCGGTGTGAGCGCGCATGTGCCGATAGGGCCGATAGCAGGGGTGAGGGTGGGGCCGCCAATTACTCCTTTAGCACATTTTAATTTAGGTTTACCTCTTCATGTATCTCCTCTCTTCTTCCCTTGTCCTAGACTTTCTCCAGTGAAAAAGAGGTTTAGTACTTATTATCAAAATTGCAGTGGTAAACCTAGATACTTTTATATTTTTAAGCTGTTATGAGGTGATTGAACCACATAGGTTACAGAAGAGATAGTGCTGCAATATTAAAAAAAAACAAACTTGAAACAGTTTAATCTCACAGGTATTCATGAGACATTTTAGGGAACATGACACATCATGGTGAGCATGACTAACAAATGATCTTATTAAGTGTTATTTTACAGAGTCGTAGCAGATGTGTTGAATATCGTTTCAGCATCCCCCACCCCCACCCTCTCTAACAGAGCTCATATTCTTCAGGTACCACCCTACTCTGTGTGGCCTTCTGTTCCAGGGGAAGCTGGCTCCAGTCCCAGCTACAATGGGCAAATCCTGATTGGACCAAGATGGTCATGTTGGTCCCTGTAGACATGGGCAGGCGATGTGACTCTGGTCAGTGACATGTGGGCAACTGTGCTGGCAGCCTTCTGGGAAATGTTTCCTCTCTCCTAAGGGCACCTTCCTCCACAGGAAGAAACATTCCCTTTCTCTCTACGTAATTTGTCACATTTAAATGTGATGTGTCCAAATGCCATGAGCAGAGCGAGATACACACCCAGAAATGGCAGGGCAGGGAGATGGAATGGCTTCGGGTCCTCTCCGATGTCACCAAGCCTCTGATCACACACTGCGGAGTGGCCCTACCTCTGCCCTTTGTGTGCAGAGTGACATGTTTAAACTTCCTTATTGTATAAGCCACTTTTTTATTAAAATAATGTATCAAAATGTACCTATCATTTACCATTTCCGGTGTACAGCTCAGTGGCATTGAGTACAGTCAAACTGTTGTACAGCCACCACCACCATCTACCTCCAGAACTTTCACCTTCCCCAACTGAAATTCTGTACCTATTCAACATTAACTCCCCGTTTTCTGCTCCCTCCACCCGTGGCAACCACCACTCCACTTTCTGTCTCTATGAATCTGACAGCTGTTGGAACCTCCTGTAAGTGAAATCCTATAGTGTTTGTCCTTTTGTGATCAGCTCATTTCACTCAGCATAATGGCCTCAAGGTTCATCCATGTTGTATGTGTACATCATTTTAGGATGCAGTTTCTGATACTTGCAACTAAAGACATCCCAAGTTATAAACCCATCAAGCCAAGGTTCAAATTTTGTCTTGCCATTACTGATTCTTATGTGCATTGGTTAAGAATATGAACTCTAGAGCCCAGATTCCTAATTTGAAATCCTCATTCTCTCCTACTAGTTGTGTGACCTTAGAAAATTTGCTTACCTCTCTGTACTTCAGTTTTCCCAGCTGTAAAATGTGGATAATGACATCACCTCCTGCATAGAATTGCCAGAGGACTAAATGAGCTATCACATGTAAGGCATTAAAAAGTGTGCCTGGCACACAGTAATTCTTAGTATCATTACTGTTGTTCTGTGATTGTTATTATTAGCGATGAGAAGGCAGCCGTTTGGAGATTGCTCTGAGGGGCGTGCATGAGTTTATCCTATATTCAGCCGGCCACTCATAGATAGAAGATCTGAAATGTTTCCCCTGCTCTGCTATCGTCGATCTCCCTAGAATAAAGGTTCTGGGTCCTCTCCTATTTTTCTCTTGCTTGGGTCTTCCTGCTCCCATCTGAGTGATGTGTCCAGCTTCATTCCTGTTCCCTACTCAGTTCTAGAAGGATCAACTCCAGGGTCCCAGGACCTAAAGGTCCAGTTGTTTGCTGTGGCAGCTCATGCTGTGGGCCTGAAGACCATGAGTGGGCAGTCAAGTAGCCACATCACCCCTCCATAGTCCCTGGGTAGCATGGATGAGTAAATAAAGTAGGCTGGACCTTGATTCACCATGTGGGAATCTGGGGAGATGAGATGTGGTGAAGAACTCAGGGTGCACTGAGAGAGCAACCAGCAGGCACAGAAAGCTCAAAGGCCAAGAGGCAGACCCAGACAAACTTGCTTTGCCCCCAGCAGTTCTGGGGTGGGAGTCTAGCAGCCCCTGCTCTCAACCCCACTGCTGTCATTTCAGGGGTTTTGAGGTGACTGAGGAAGGATGAGACAATAAGATCACCACCTGATAGAATAGAGGGTGGGGGTCATAGAAGCAGCTCTGGAAATAGAGACAGGTGTGTGTGCATGCATGAGCACCCAGGCACGGTAGGAATGTGCCTTAATTACCCCCATCTGCACCAAGGCGGTAAGCAAAATGCTTGTCCTTCTTACATTATGAAGATCTTGTCAAGGATAAATGCAATATGCAGTCGATAACACTGTATTATATTTCAACCATAGTGATTACATTGTTGTGTGATTTTTTAAAAAGAACAAATTATGAGTAAATAATACATTAAAATGTGCTTTGAAAAGAATAAAACCTCCAAGGGAAGTTGTTATCAGTGTGCCTTTTCAAGGTGCTGTGTGGACCCAACCCCATGGTGACAGAAGGAGATTTGCCCCTGTAGTGTGGCGAGGACACAACTTGGATGTGCCCCATGTCACTGTCAGGGGAGGGGGGCCCAGAAAGGCATTTTAGGAGACCTGGAGGTCAAATCCCCATGATCTCTTTTATAGAAATGCTTGCATCTTCAGGGCAGGTGTTGGAGTGCAAGGCTGGATGGAAACTCAGGGGCCCAGTCAGACTGAAGGGAGTGCAGGCTCAGACTTTGACTTTGACTTTGACTTGTGCAAGAAGAGCTGAGAGGCGACAAGCACCACTAGAAGCAGGGAGGCTGCCTGATAAACTGTATGTTTGGTAGAGCAACAAGAAGGAGATAAAAGATTAAAAAATGTAATAGAAGATTTGCTTACATTTCTTGGAATGGTAATTAAATTTATTTATAGTTATGGGAAATTTGGGGAAGGGAGGAAAAGCAATTTAAATGCAGAGTTTTCACAGGACAACTGCAAATGGCTTGCTTTAACGGTGCCTCTGAAGGTTAACAGAATGGCGGGGAGGTCGGACTGAAGTGCATATGATAAGTGACAAGTGTTAACATGGCAAATCATGTATTTAAAATTACTCGGAGCTTTATCAAATGTTGCCTCTCAAAAATAAACTATCCTGGAAGGAAAGGTTAACTGAGAAAAGAGTATTACTTTAATGTTCCTGCAATGACCGGGAGGAAAGGAAAGGGGTTCTGTAATATAGGAGAAGTGGTGATAAATATTAATAGGTTGTTATGTTATTAACAAACATAGTCCAAACTTACGCTGGACTTGGAGGAAAGGCAAGTTCCCTTTCCTCTCCATCATCCCTGTCTCCATGAGATGAACAGCTGTTCACCCGTGGAGTAGAAAGGAGACATGTGGCAGATGAGATGTTCATGACAGAGGAACAGCTGGTACCTCCAGAGCTGAAACTATCCACAGTTAGCTTTGGCCATTAAGAGGGATGCATAGCACGTGAAGAAAACCATCAACAAAAGGAAAAGACAACCTACTGAGTGAGAAAATATATGTGCAAATCATACATTCAATAAGGGGTTAATATCCAAAGTTTATAAATAACTTATACAATGTCAAAAATGTGTCAAAAAAGGTGTGGCTGATTAAAAAATGGGCAGAGGAACTGAATTGATATTTTTCCAAAGAAGACATACAGTTGGACAACAGGCACACATGGAAAGATGCTCAGTATCAGTAGTGTTCAACACCAGGGAAATGCAGATCAAAACCACAGTGAGATATCACCTCATACCTGTCAGTGGCTGTTATCAAAAATACAAAATATAACTGGTGTTGGTGAGGATGTGGAGAAAAGGGAACCCTTGTACACTGTTGGTTAGGAATATTAAATGGTTCAGCCACTATGGAAAACAGTATGGAACTTCCTTAAATAATTATAAATAGAACTACCATAGGATTCAGCAATTCCACTCCTGGGTATGTATCTGAAGAAAACAAAAACATGTATTAAAATGTTTTTCTGCAGCATTATTTACAATAGCCAAGATATGGAAGCAACCTAGGTTTCTACTGAAGGATGAATGGATAAAAAAAGATGTGGTGGAATATTACTCAGCCATAAAAAGAATAAAACCTTGCCATTTGCAACAATATGGGTGAAACTAGAGGGTATTATATTAAGTGAAATAAGTTAGACAAAAACAAATACCATATGACTTCACTTACATGTGGAATTGAAAAAACAAAACTGAAATAGACACGTACATACAGAAAATAAACTAGTGGTTACCACAGTGGGGGAGGGATGGGATCTGGGATGGGAGGAATAGGTAAAGGGGATTAAGGGGTACACACTTCCAGTTATAAAATGAATAAGTCATGGAGATGTAACGTACAGCATAGGGAATATTGTCAATAATACTGTAATAACTTTGCTTGGTAACATATGGCAACTAAACTTATTGCAGGGATCATTTCATAATCACTGTGGTGCATACATGAAACTAATAGGATATTTTGTGTCACTTATATGTCAATTAAAAATAAAAAGAGGGAGGGACTTCCAGTCAAGATGGAGGCTCAGGTAAACACCCTTCACCTCTTCACACAACCACAGAAAAAATTACTAGATCTCAAAACAATAACACCCAAAACCATCAGAAAATTGAGCTGTATGGAAGTCCAACAACCAAGGACTTAAAGAATCCACATTCATTCAGATGGTTCAGAGGGGCAGAGACGTGATGTGGCACAGAGAGGTGGTGGTGAGAATAAGCAGTCCCACATTCACATGTGGTAGATAATAATGCGGAAGGATACCTTAGGAATGAGCAATCCCAGTCCCAGGCCAGACGGCACAGCTCAGGGTTCCAGTGCCAGGAAGATAAATCTCCATAACTTCTGGTTGTAGAAACCAGTAGGGATTGGGGTGGTGGAAGAAACTGCAAGATTTTCAGGAAATGTATGCAGATCCACCCCCTCTAGGATTCAGCACCAGGGCAACAGCTAGAAGAGTGCCAGTCACACAAGGCGAGTGCTAGACAAACCTCCAGAAGCCAGGCAGCAGCATTGTCCCCTCTCTGAGCCCTCCCTCTACACAGAGTGACAAAGCAGTGAAGCAGGTTGTCCTACCCTGGCGATTACCTAAGGCTCCATCCACCCCACACAATTTACAGGTGCCTTTTCTATAATGGGCCATGCTACTAAGACAGGGAGTCAAAGCAGCTCTACACAATACACAGAAACAAACACAGGGAGGCTGCCAAATTGAGGAGACAAAGAAATATGGCCCAAATGAAAGATCTGAACAAGACCCCAGAAAAAGAATTAAACAAAACAGAAATAACCAACCTTTCAGATGTAGAGTTCAAAACACTGGTGACCAGGAAGCTCAAAGAACTCATTGTGTGTGGCAACAAAATAAAAAAAAATACCCAGGGAGAAATGAAGGTTACACTAAGTGAAATAAAGAAAAATCTACTGGGAATCAACAGTGGAGGGGATGAAGCCAGGATTTAAATCAACAATTTGGAACATAGGGAAGAAATAAGCATTCAACCAGAATAGCAAGAAGAAACAAGAATTTTTAAAAAATGAGTATAGTATAAGATGCCTCTGGGACATCTCCAAATGCACCAACATTCAAATTATAGGGATACCAGGAGGAGAAAAGGAAGAGCAAGAAATTGAAAACTTACTTGAAAAAATAATGAAAAAAACTTGCCTATTTTGGTGAAAGAAAATAGACATACAAGTCCAGGAAGCACAGAGAGGCCCAAACAAGTTGAACCCAAGGAAGACTACACCAAGACACACCATAATTAAAATGCCAGAGGTTAAAGATAAAGAGAGAATCTTAAAAGCAGCAAGAGAAAAGCAGAGAGTACCTACAAAGGAGTTCCTATAAGACTGTCAGCTGATTTCTCAAAAGAAACTTTGCAGGGAAGAAGAGACTGGCAAGAAGTATTCAAAGTGATGAAAAGCAAGGACCTACAACCTAGATTACTCTATCCATCAAAGCCATCATTTAGAGTGGAAGGGCAGATATAGTGCTTCCTAGATAAGATAAAGCTGAAGGAATTCATCATCACCAAGCCATTATTACATGAAATGTTAAAGGGACTTAATTAAGAAAAAGAAGATCAAAACTATGAACATTAAAATGGCAACAAATTCACAACTATCAACAACTGAATCTAAAAAAAAAAAAAAACTAAGCAAACAACCAGAACAGGAACAGAATCATAGATATGGACATCATTTGGAGGGTTATCAGCTGGGTGGGGGAAGGGGCAGAATAAGGGGAAGTTGCATGGATGAAGAAGCATAATTAGTAGGTACCAAAGAGACTGGAGGATGTTAAGAAGAGCATCAGGAATAGAGAAAACAAAGGGCTTATATCCACAACCCATGGACATGAACTAAGGGAGGAGAATTGCTGGAGGGAATGGGGGGTACAGGGTGGAGGGGGGGCAAGAGGGAAAAATTGGCACAACTGTAATAGCACCATCAATAACATATATTTAAAAATAATAAAAATAAGAAGAGGGATCCATGGGAAATCCCCATCCACCACTCCCCTCACCTGGTCTCCAGTTTCTCACAGGACTCTCTCTGATCCTGCCTGGTTGAATAAATCATTGTTCTGACATGCAGTGCTATGCAACAATCTCCAAGATTCCTATAACATATGGATTGATGGCATAGCATTAGCATACATAGCATACTATTGTACGTGGTGACAGCAAAGTGCATTACATTCAACAATGTGGATGAATCTTAAAAAATATATTGAGCAAAAAAGTAAAAGCAAGACACAAAAGAATATATACAATATGATTTTATGAATATAAAGTTTAAAAACAGGCAAAGCTAAGACTTAATGTGTAGAGATGCAGTCAGAGGAGGCAGAATATAAAGAAAAACAAGGACACAGATATCACAAAAGTCAAGGTAATGGTTCTCGCTGCAGGGCGGAGGGAGTGGATGGTTAAAGAAGGGCAAACCCAAGGCTCTGGTGTGCGGCAGTGTTCTATTTTTTGTCCGAGTGGTGGTTACACAGTTGAACCCTGTATAATGAATAATTCTACATATACTTTTTTGTATTTTCTATGTAAATTTTATTTCCCCCAATGATTTTTTTCATGAAATCTAGGTGCAAAACTATGTGTATACTATGATACCATTCACTTCCAAAAATAAGGTGCACATATATACAGGCAAATACTAATCATAACTATTCATATCAGACAAAATATAATTTAAGGTAAAAGGCATAAATAGAGATAAAGTGGCACATTTCGTAATGGAAAGAACAATTCACAAGTAAGGTATAATTATCACAAAATTGTATGTACCTAATAAGATAGTCTCAAAATATATAAAGTAAAAACTGACATTATTATAAGAAAAAATTTAAATAAAGAATGACAGTGGGTGATTTTAGTATACCTTTATCAGATTAATGGATTAAGCAGAAGTTAGAGAGAATATATAAATAATAATATTGGGTTGTGAAAAGGGACATAACTATAGATGCAGTAGGAAGTTTTAAATCATAAAAAATCTATAGATAATTTTATGTCATTAAATTTGAAAATTTAGATAAATGGATAATTAGTAAAACTGACTCAAGGAAATTTGCTAACTTTTGAGGTTCCTGTAATCATTTTTAAATAAATTGAATCAGTACTTAAGTTCATCATCAAAACAAACTGTTCCAGAGAATACAAAGTTAGAGAATGCTAACTAACTCATTGTATATAGCTAGTTTAAATTTGGTATTAAAACTGGACAAGGATAATAGGGGAATAGAAAATTATAGGGAAAGAAAAGAAAGAAAGGAAGGAAGAAAGAAAGAAGAGAAAATCATACAGCAAAGTTATTAATGAACCTAGATGTAAAATACTAAATCCAATCAAACTTGGAATTATTTAAAAGCAGTAATGTGTCTTGACCAAGTAGGATTTATCCCAGGGATAGATCACTCAGTAGCAGGATATATATATCAATGTAAGTGACTACTTATCAGATTGAAAGAGAAAAAACTTTTGATCATCTTAGCAGATGCAGAAAATATTTGATAAAATCCAATACTTCTTCAAAACTAAACTAAAAGTAAAATGTTTATATAACTAGAAAAAAAAGGACCCATTTCAATCTGATAGAGTATCATCCAAAAATCTACAATAACATCTTACTTAATGTTTGAAGTTTAGCAGGATTTCCTTTGAAGTCAAAGAAAAAGACATGGATGCCCTCTTTTGCTCCTCTTACACAAGATTCTACTGGAGACCTAGAGAATGCAATAACAAAAGGGAAAAATAAATTAGTTATAAGAAAAAATGGAAAAAATATTATATAAAGACACAATTACCTATATAGAAAACCACAAAACCAAACTTTTAGGCCTATTCAGAGCATTTGGCAAGGCCATTGGGTACAGCACCAACATACAAAAAGGACTAACATTTCTAGACACCAATAATAACCTACTAGGCAAGACATAATATTTGCTGTGATTCCAAATAAAGTTACAATAGGTTTTTTCACAGAACTTAATCTGGTTCTGAAATTCACACATTAAAGTCAAAGTGCATAAGTTACCAATGTAACTCTGGGAAAGAAGAAGATAAGGCTTTGCTTCCTAAGCTGTCTAGCCATATTATGAAGTTGGCCAACTCACCAAACGTCAATTAGTCAAACAGTCAATTCATGAATGGCCAGCTTGCTAAAAGCCAATTTCCCAAAAGCTAATATCCTAAAGAATTAGTGCCACACGTGACTGACTCGCAGAACTTGCAAGATGTACTAAATAGCCACAGATGTGTTTTAAGCAATATTCTTGACTTGAGTTTTAAGAATTCTAAGCAAGAATATATTCTACATAGTAACCCATAGTCAAGGATATATTCAAAACTGTATACTTCAAGGATATATTCTTCATATATATAATCAATGATTTTATAATAATATAGTCTTCATTACTGTATTCTTATAAGCAATATATGTGAGAAAAGATCAAATTTATACATGATTATATTCAAGACTATATTAAATATATTCAGGAATAAAGTTCTCATAAATTAGCTTTTGGCAAATTAAACTTTCCTTCAAATGCTACTAAGAAAAATGTGATTTAGAATATATGTGTTCTCCATATAAAATCTATTTGAGAAAACAGTCCCCAAAAGATCATATTTTAATATAGCCAAGAATATATTATTTAGTGAAGAAGGCTATGCCTTAATTTTTTTGATAAATCAGTAAACATTAGTTTAGCAAATTGGACATTAGGTGGATTGACTTAAGAACTGACTTTCACAGATGCAAGACTACATGCTGTATGATTCCATTTATATGAAATGTGTAGAAAAGGCCAGTTCATAGAGAGGAAGAACAGATCAGTTGCTGCCCAGGGCTGGGGGTCGGTGGGTAGAAGTGGGGGTTAACTATAAAAGGGCACGAAGTAACTGGGGTGATGTAAATGTTCTCAGACTGAGTTGTGGTGACTGCACAACTCATCAATTTATGAAAATCATTGAATTGTACACTTGCAGTGGGTAACTTTTATAGTAGGTAAAGTATAACTCAATGACGCTATTAAAAATGGAAAAAATAGCTTTCAGTACATTGATTGCCAGCATGTTAACCAAGAACTATTATTATATAAATATAGTAATTAAAACAATGGGGCCTTGGTACAGGAGAAGATGGAGAGGACAATGGAATAAAACAGAAAGCTCAGAAACACTCAAATATATGTAGGATCTTGATATAGTACAGAGGTGGCACTGAAAAATAAGTGGAAGGTGAATTGCCTATTCAATAATTGGTGTTGTACTACTTGGGTAACCATATAAAAATAAAATTTTATATCTATATTATATCATACACAAAATTTAATTCCAGATTTATTAAAAATAAAAATATATAAATATTTTTAAATTAAACTTTAGATTTCTCATTTCTGGTCCACCATAAAAGGAGCTTAAAAATCTTCATACCATCCTAATAAGTACAAAGCTAAACAAACTGAAAAACCAATGACTTTTTAAAAATCTGTCAGAGAAGTGAGGACACAGGACGACCTCCTACCTCCAAACCTGGAGAGACAAATGGATTCACAGAACCACAACTACTGGAGCAGAAACCTCTGTGGAAGCCAATACTGGGAGAGGAAACCTAAACTGTGATTGATGAATTGCTGGAGACAAGCACTTGTCAGTGTAGACAAGCCAGAGAGATAGACTCCAGGGAGACCCAGCCAGAGGGATCCCTCACATGTTTGTGAGTCTTACCTCCAGGAACTGTGTGAGGTTCTCACAGTGAATATCAGAGGCCAATCCTCTTGTGCATCCAGCATAGGAAGGAGAAAAGGAACCATTTTGAAATACACCAGAACATTCTCTACTTCGTAACAAGGCTAGCCATCAGGAGAGACTTTTACCAGAGCCTAACCTACCTGGAGGAAGAGCCACATCCAACTCTAGTCTATTAGACTTTGATGTAGGAGAAGAGCAATATACAATCTAGCTCCTTTCAGCCATCCTTTCTCACCCAAGGTGGTGATGGGGAGTGGGGGGAAGAATCCTGAGAAGCACAGGTGAAGTTCCCAGACCACAGGCACAGCCACACAAAGAGACTGAAACCTAATCAATCAAGGCTATAGAACATTTCCCCTCCTCCACACCTTACCACCACATTACTAAAATCTCATTACCACAGTTCACTTTACCCAGAGCACCAGACCCACCTTTCAACAACAAGAAAGCATTCTAAAAGTCAGAAAACACATTCTAAAGACATTGAACAAACATCAGAACCAGAATCAGATATGGCAGGAATGTTGGAATTATCAGACCATTATCCATTCATTTTACATATATCAGACCAGAGATTTTTTAAAATTATGCTGAAGATTTTAATGGGGAAAAATGGACAACCTGTAAGAACAGATGGATAATGTAATCAAAGAGATAGAAATTCTAAGAAAGAATCAAGAGGAGAAGAAATGATGGAGATTAAAGAACTGCAGTGGAAATGAAGAATGCTATGAATGGGCTCATTGGTAAACTGGACATAGCTGAGGAAAGAATTACTGAAGATATAGCAATAGAAACTTCCTGAACTGAAAAAAAATGTAATGGGGAAAAAAGAACAGGATACTCAAAAACTTTGGGGTAACTAGCAAATGTATAACATATGCATAGTGGGAATATTAGAAGGAGAAAAAAGAGAGAAAGGAACAGAAACAATGTCTGAAGCAATCATGACTAAAAATTTCCCCAAATTAATGTCAGAAACTAAACCACAGATCCAGCAACATCAGAGAACAACCAGTAGGATTAAAAAACCGCATATAGGCATGCCATATTTAAACTTCAGAAAATAAAAGAGAAGAAAAAAATATTGAAGGAAAGCCGGGGGAATTAACACCTTACCTATAAAGTAGCAAAGATAAGAATTACATCAGACTTCTCGGAAACCATGCAAACAAGAGAATAGTGTGAAATATTTGAAGTACTGAGAGGAAAAAACTCACCAACCTAGAATTCTGCATCCTGTGAAATTATCCTTCAATGTGAAGGAGAAATAGACTTTCTCTGACAAGCAAAAATTGAAGGAACTTGTTGCCAGTAGACCTGTCTTGAAATGTCAAAAGTTCTTCGGAGAGAGGGAGAATTTTACAGGTCAACAACTCAGATTTAAATAAAGAAAGGCAGAAAACTGGAGAATAAGTGAAGATAGAATATAAATTTATTTCTAATTCTTAACAGATAACAGTTTGTTCAAAATTATAATAGCAACAATGGATTTGAATGTATATATTCATTTATATATAAATATATACATCTATATATTCATTAATTTCACATATATGTATACTTAAGTACACATATATAAGTGAAATGAATGACAGTAATATAAATGATACAAGGAACAAGAGGGAGAAATTAGAAATATTTTGTTATTATAAGGTACTAGCTCTACCCATGAAGTAGAATGATGTTGTTTGAAAGAAGACTTGGATTAGTTATACATGTAAATTTCAAACTTTAGGCCAACCACTAAAGACAGTTAAAAAAATCAAAGCAGTATAAGTGATATGCTAAGAAAGGAGAGAAAATGAAATCGTATCAAATGCTCAATTAAAACCACAAAAGGCAGAAAAAGCATGGAAGATAATGATAGAAGAAAAAAACAAGGGCAAAAAATAGAAAAAAGTAACAAATACAGTAGATATTAATCCAGCTATATCAGTAATCAACTTAAGCATCAATGGTCTAAATATACCAATTAAAAGACAGAGATTATCTGAGTAGATAAAAAAACAATATCTAATTATATGTTGTCTCTAAGAAATCCACTTTAAATATAAAGACACATATAGATTGAAAGTAAAGAAAGGAGAATGATATACATGCTAATGCTCATCAAAAGAAAGTCGGGGTAGCTGTTACCTTAATTTCAGACAGAGCAGACTTCGTACAGCAAGGAAACTTACCAGGAATAAAGTAGGGCACTTCATGATGAAGAATCAATATTTCAAGAAGAGATCATGATCCTTACTGTGCATTCTCCTAACAAAGGACCATCGCAATATATAAGGGAAAAACTGATGGAACTTAAAGAAGCAACAGATGAGTTCACAATTATGGCTGAAGACTTCAGCACCCCTCTATGAAAGTAGATGGATCTAGCCAGCAGAAAACTAGTAAGGACATAGCCGAACTCAACAGCCCCATTAATCAACCGGATGCAGTGGCATTTACAGACGACTGCATCCAACAATAGCACAGTACACATTCTTCTCAAGCTCCCATGGACTATAATTCATCAAGATAGACCACATTTTGGGCTACAAAATACATCTTAACAAATTTGGAACAATAAAAACCATAGAATGTTTGCTCTCGGAACAGAATGGTTTTAAACTAGAAATCAATACAGAAAGAGTTGGAAAATCTCTGAATACTTGGACATTAAACAGCACACTTCTAAGTAACACATGGGTCTAGGAAAAGACCTCAAGGGAATTTTTTTTTTTTAGTTTTACTAAGAATAAAATTCTAGGTTGACATTTAAAAATATTTTGCACTAAATGAAAAAACATATAACATCAAAATTTGTGGAATCCAGTGCAAGCAGTGCCTAGAGAGAAAGTTATAGCATACTGAATGAATATATTAGAAAAGAAGGATCTAAAGTCAGTGATCAAACCTTAGGATGCTAGAAAAGAAGAGCAAATTAAATTCAAAATAGAAATAAAAAATAAAAATTAGAGGTAAAACTACTGAAGCTCAATACAGAAAATCAATAGAGGGAGAGCACAGAGAATTTTTAAGGCAGTAAAAACTGTTTGGGCCCTGGCTGGTGTAGCTCAGTGGATTGAGGGCGGGCCTGTGAACCAAAAGATCGAGGTTCAATTCCCAGTCAGGGCACATGCCTGGGTTGCAGGCCAGTTCCTGGCAGGGGATGCATGAGAGGCAACCCACACATTGATGCTTCTCTCCCTCTCTCCTTCCCTTCCCCTCTAAAGATAAAAAAATAAATAAAATTTAAAAAAAACTGTTTGGGAGGATATTACAGTGGTGGATACATGTCATTCTGCATTTGTCAAAATCTGCAGAATGGACAACACCAAGAGTGAAACCTAATGTAAACTATGGATTTTGCATGATAATAATGTATTAATGTAGCTTCTTCAATTGTAACAAACATACCACTCTGGTGCAAGATGTTGTTGGGGGGGGAGGTTGTAGATGTGTGGGGAAGGGGGGTGTACGGAAACTCCATCTGCTCAATTTCTCTGTGAACCTAAGGCTGCTCTAAAAATTGTTTATTAATTAAAATAAAAGTGAAACTTTAAAACCATTTGAGGAAAATATACAAAAATACATTTATGACCACAAAGTAAGAAATAATTTTGTTTTAAGACATACACACACACACACAGAAATTATAAAAAAGACTAAAAAAGTGTGACATCAGAATGAAAAACTTTGTGGAACAAAGGCCACCATAAGCAAAATTAATAGCCACACAGTAGATTGTGAGAAGATATTTACATCATACGTAACAATCAAGAGATTATTATTTAGAATAAAGAACTACAAACAACCAAATAGAAAAATGCATGATTCATGTAAGAAGAAACCTGAAGAGCCTAAAAACACATTTTAAATGGTTCAGCCTCTATATAATCAAGAAGCGCTAATTAAAATCACAATGAGAGATCACTTCACACACATAAGATTAGCAGAAAATAAATTCTGATTGTGGAAAAGGAGATGAAAAACAGGAACTCTCACATAATGCTGGTGGGAATACAAATTGGTATAACCCTCTGGAGATCAACTGGCCAGGAGAAGACTTGGGAGATGCGAACACTTCGCCATTTCTCTTGCTCAGTTTCCATCTTTTCGCTGCGTTAGGCCTGCCTTTAGCCCTCTCCTCTTTATGGGACTTGACCAGCCAAAGAAACTGCCAACAAAACAAAAAGGCAACCAATCAAATTGGAGAAGATATTTGCAAACAGCTCCAAAGGGGTTAATATCCAAAATATATAAAGACACAAAATAACTCATAAAAGGACTTTACCAAAAACAGTAAGTAGTGAGTAGAAATACCATGATTCTGATTTTTTTCCCTGATACTTCAGCCTCAATAGGGGTGTGGTCTATGTCCCAAGGGAAAATGGGGAACACTTGGTCTGAGCTTCCCAGCCTACTTTACCCTACAACCTCTACTTGGCCAATTCCCATTTTCATAGTCTGGTACTTCAGCACCCACTTCCTGATAAAAATAAATTAAAAAAGGAAATATTCTTGGAGTAGGTCAACAAAAACTCATGCACTTAAAAAGGATAAAAACAAGAACTGGATACACACCAAATTCATTATAGTGGTTGCCCGTGGGGAGGATGGAACAGGGGAGCAACATAGGAGAGTGTGTTATCTGTGAAAGTCATCTCACTATATAAAGATCTGAGTAGAGGTAATGAATGCAGTATTTTCCTTTTGGGGATGACATGGACACTCATCGTATTATCCTCTATGCTTTTATGTTTGTTTTTAAATTTAAGATTTAAAAATGTGGGAACCAGAGTGTATGCCCATGGATGCACATTCAGCAAAGTGATCAGTCTAGCACAAAAGCACATGGCAGCTATGAAGTTTCCAAGGGGATGGTCTCCCACGGCCACGCAAAGGCCATGGTTGTGATTAGAGCACATCTGGCACATGTGTTCTGACGTCAAGTTCTGTCTCTGTCCTCTGATCTGCCCATCTATAAATCCCGCTCAACTTTCCAGGCTCTAGAGAAGCCCCACTCCTCCAGGAAGCCTTCCCCGACTATTCCAGCTCACACTCCTCTCTCTCTCTACTCCACTATCAGAATACCTAAAGCTACTACTCACTGTGTATCACTAATTCTTTACCTCAGTAGTTTTGGGTAGTCAACAGCAGTGAGGTCCAGAGCCCATGAGGGCCCCTAGAAAGTTTACAGGGACTGCATGGTAAATGCGTAGTCTCTTGATTAGCTAAGGAACACTGAGGTTTCTGCTAATGATTGGATCTGACATTTTACGTACCCTTGCCAGTTGCTCCCCAAACCACAAACCCAATTAATGGAAGACAGCCTCAGATGTCACCTGGCTGACAGTGTGCAGCTGGCAGAATCGGGCCCATTTGCCTCAATTCAGCAGGTGGGGCTCTCAGCTCAGATGAGCCCCTGTCCCCTGCGCGTGCATTTTCCTTTTGTGTGATATATGTAAAACAGTCCTAATGTGAGGATCCTCAGAGAGAGCTCACACTGCCCGTCTAAGTGTTTTTTAAAGAATTGAGCTCTTACCTTTTAAAATTACACCGGGGTGGTATTGTTCAAATATGTAAGACTGCCTACTCCAGAAAGCGGCAACAACAGGATACAATGCACTAATTTTACCCCACTTTGACTTAGAAAATATAATCGGTACTTACAAAAATTGTAAATACTAAAAAATCAAGGGAATAGGATTATTCTAAAATAGGGCGCTAATACATCCAGCAAAATAGCTTTTGCTAGTCTTAACTGAGGGCCATTATCTATCAGAGAAGATATACCCCTGGCCTTGATAATGTAAAGACACACAAATGACTAAATAGGCTTGCCAATATTTCTGGGAGGGGGAAGAGCAGAAGGAGTCCATAAAGAGATAAAAACTTGGAAAAGCTGAGTGTTCGACAGGGTAGGTAAACAGCCTCAAGCATTCCGGAGAAGGGACCAACCCTGCCTGGCTCCATTACCATAATTTCCACAGAGGTCCCATCCCTCTCTCTCCTCCAGGAATGGCTGTGGCTATCACGTAACCCAGGGCTTCCCTAGGTACCTCTTGGTGGTTGAGTCTGATCACTGCATGTGTTTCCCCAACTAAATACAGCCCCCTCTGGGTAGAACAGTACTCTGGTACTCCGTATTTCTCTCTGATGTCAGCTTACATCACCCCGCTGCCAGCCTGCAGAGCCAGCACCACCTGGCCCAGTCAGTAGCCTTGAGCCTCCAGGCCTCACCCATGTTCTCCCTGTCTCTGCGTTCCTACCTGTGCTAAATGGAAGGACCATGAGACACTCTGCCCTGAAGCCCTGGTGGACGGTAGCCACATTGTCTTCCTGAAGGTGTGCAGAGATTGGTAGGAGACATTCATTTGGGGCATAATTCCCAGATGGAAAGGTGAAATATTCTAAATACCAAATATTTCAGCTGCCAAGCACCATTGAGGTACCTCTATAATTTAGTGTTTAGAAAGTATCAGTTCAATTTACAGGGACCAAAACTGGTAGCAAGTTGAGGGACAAGTGTGGGGAGAGGGGTCCCAATCACTGTGCTAGAAACTAAAGGCTGTTTGGGGATCACGTGCCCTTCTCTGGTATCCTCACTTTTGAAGGGCACCTGATCTTCAGCCTCCGAGCAGCACCACACATAAACTGCTGCAAGAACGTGAGGGGAGGGGCCGGTTTTGGTGGAAATCGGTACCCCTCTTAATTTGTGTGCTTTTTATATTTTGTGATTCTCAGTTAAGGAAAAATGAGTGGAGGAAGCTTCCATTTCATATTAGATATATACTTATTAGACCATTCTTCTTATTTTGGTTCTCTACCTCAGATCTGGTTCATTTTTATCCATGGACGCTTGAATACAATTCTATGCTTTACACATTTTTTTCCAACAATCATACATAAAACATTTATTGGCTCTTGATTCTAAAAGAAAACTTGAAAATCACAATTAATATTTGCTAGATTCAATATCTGTAATATGTCATATTTCTATCATTTGTCATTGCTAAATTTACTATTCATAAAAATAGCATATTGAAAATAATGTCTAAATTAGATTTTGCCCCTTGTCCAAATTCCTGGGTAGGTGTCATGTTGTCAGAAAACAATTGTCAATTATGACTTAAACGAGTTACTCTTAGCCAAATCATTTTAAAAGTAAAATTTTAAAAGTATAAAGAGCAGTTTGTGAAAATGTTTTATGTGGAAACACACACATGTATTTAGTGTGGGTGTGAGTGCATTTTAATGTTAGGTATGATGTGGGGTGGGGCTCCACGTTAGGACTGCCATTGTCCCTGATGGTTTTAGGATGACCAGTAATTCCAGCTTGGTCTCTACTAAATTTCTCTATTGGCTCCTACGAAAAACTTAAGTTTCCATTTACTCTATGGTATATATATACATACACACATACATACATACATACATACACACAAACAAAAAAACTTGGGGCACTTGCTCATTCCAACTCTGGATTTTTCTTTAACTGCCTTGTGTGTTTCTAGTCTTTTCTCTAAGGGGGCAGATTCTTGAGGTAGAGAGTGAGTAGTTTCTTTTCTTGCATGAGTTAGAGGGCTAAGAAGAGAGCCAAGCACTTAACTGGAACTCAGTAAACACTAATGTAGTGAGTAATTTTGTGAGTAAATGACAGAAATCTTATTGAGACAAGATTCAAAGCTTGAATCTTGACAATGGCAGAAACCTTGATGAGACAATTGATTCAAAGCTGTGCCCTGCCACACTGCTTTTCAAACAATTTTGGATGGGGAAAACCGGTGTATTTAAGGGAATACAAGGGAGATGGTCTGGGTGAGCTGGAGGTAAGGGAACTGATGACCCCCTCTGCCTTCAAGTTTCTGGAAGCCTCCCTGAAGAGAATCTCTTCCAGGGTCAAAGGGCTCCTGAGAAATACATATGAGTTTTCTTGGCCAAAGTCACTTCTGTTCCTCTAACTTCCATCTGTGTCCCTGTAGGAAACAGTTGCCTGCAAGTCATAAGAACTCCCTTTCCCAAGGTAAACAATTTTCATCCATGTCCCTTTCTTCTTGGCACTCATCCTAAAATCATCAATGAACGTTGCACCTCTTCCAACTCCTTCCCTGGTTCTCACCACAGAAGTGCACAAAGACTGAAACCAAGCCTGTGACTTGGGATCAAATGGCTTGGGTCCCAATCCTAGCTCACATCAGCTATGCAGCCTTGACAACTTACTTAACCCCTCTAGCTCTTGTTTCATTTTTTTGTAAAGTGGAGTTGATAATTTGTGAATTAAATAAGACAATGTACTTGAAAACAGCATACAGTCGGTGCTCAATCATGTTTGTATATTTCAGTGTAACTGAGTTATTGCTTCTCGTTCTGTTCTCCTGCTTTTCTCTGTCCCTTCTGATTGCACCTAATTCTTAAAGAGCACACTGCCATTTCATTAACTGCTGCATGTAGTTTTGAAACACTTATTTATACATTTGATCATATATTTGTTGTCTCCTTACAGACAGAATTTGAGATAATATTTGGATTTATGTCATTTTCCAAAGAACTTGTGAGCAGCTCTAAGATTGACTCGTCTCACTCGGGAACATGTTGTCCTTGCCTTGTCAATCGCTCTCAACCGAGTCCTCCTTTTCTTCTCTGTGTCAGCAGTGACATAATGTCAGATATGCATGAGTTCCCTGGAGAATAATAAGGGACTTCACACAGCTCAATTTGAGAGAATACACAAGTGTTGTTGTTATAGAGTGATATTCCCGTGACACTTGCAAGTGGGAAATGAACTGGACACCAGATGAAATGAGGGAAGTTAGAGGGGAAAGAAACTTGCTTCCAAAAGGAACAAAACAAAAATGCCTCCAGCCAGGAAGAATTGGACAAGGGACTCTGTAGAGGGGATGTGGGGGTGGGGTTAATTAACCATCCACCCCCATCTCTGTCACCAACCCCTTGGCCACCACTGTAGATGACTCTAAACTCCCCAAGACAATGTCCATTTACTGAAACATTCTTTTCTTGTCTCTCTCCTAGTTTTCTTTCTCTTTTTCTTTTTTTTTGGGGGGGTGGAGGGGCATGAGGGCTAATGAGTACCTCAGTCCTTGAAGTCTCTAGTAGCTTTCTAGCAATCATTCATTCTTTCTTTATTCAGCAAACATGCACTGAGTGACGAATGAGGGAGGCAGATCCTGGTTTACCCAATAGTCCACCCAGGGGGTAACAAACTGATCCCTTAAGGATCAGCTTGAAGGGAAACTTTTTTTTTTTACTTTTGGTCTCATTCATTTTCTTCTTCAGATGCTTTGGCGAATAATTCAATGCCAAGTCCCAAATTGATTCAGGTCAATTCCAACTCTTCTGTGAGTGTATCTAGTTAGGCAGAACCAAATTCACATCCAGAGCCAGGCTACAAGAAAATTTAATAAATTTAGTTTCCATCTTTTCAATCTCTCCAAATACGAAGAGCATGAAGGGAAGGTTGAGTAAGCCAATTCATAACATATGGCACATCGATGCAACCAGATCTCATGAAGAAAATGGGCTTTGAAATAGGCCTTGAAAATGTGTAGTATTTGTTTTAAGAAGGAGACTTTCAGAGAAGAGAATTCCTGGCTGGTGAAGAGGAACAGTGAGCAGGGGATAATAAGGAGAATAGCTTATCTGGGCTGGACTAGGGAAGGCATGCTAGGAAGGAATTTAGTGGGTAGGAGCTTAGACAGTTTTTTAGAGAAGACTGAACTTGATCCTACAGACAGGGGAATGGGAGAGACATTGAAGGGCATTGAGTAAGGAAGGGAGTTTGAAGAAGGCAGGTAAATGCTGCCATTCCTATGATCATAGTCAATAAATACCTGATGCAGGGTGATCTCCTACCCTTCAACTTTTTTTCGGTTCTTAAACTCTAGCAGTTGGTTACTACTCTGATAATGACTGATATTATTTTTCTGGTTTAATATTTTAAGAATCAGTGTACAATCCCAAGAAGTAGAGAAATGCTTTAAAAAGCTGGAGAGAAATTACCTCTGCCCTAGAATTCTATACCTAGCCAAACTGTCAATCAGGCTTCGATCATGGATGCCAGAAATAGGGAATCTAAGATGAGGGAAAAGCTGAGGGAATCGCTGGGATAATCATAAAACAGAACCCAAGATAATAACTGCACAATATCCTAGGGAACACCCAGACCTGTTTGAACTGTGAGAACAGAGGGCTATGAGATGGAAGTCTCTAGGGAAAAATAAATTGATAAAATTCCTAATATTTTAAACATATCAAGAGAAGATTTACAACATTTAGGGATGAATTAGTGATAAGTACATAGGAAACTAAGGAAAAGAGAGAATTATTAACTCTATCAAAAACAAAGAAAGTAGAAAAGACAGGAAATATAGCCAAAGAATACATGTAATTCATGGTAAATAATTATTAGTAATGATAGTAATGTAAACACCAAACATTGGTGTATTATACTTGACCTTATCAAGTATAATATAACCTTGTTGTGAGCATGGGGGCACGGAAGGTATTTGTGGGGCGAGACACACATGAATGCAGGCTGGTGAAGGGTGAGGAGAAGCATCAGACAGCCCAGACTTCATCTTCCTTTACAGGAAGTTAGTGGACAGTGTCAAAAGTTGGAAAATGTAGAACTAACAGCATAAACATGTTAGATAAGTGGAACTAAATAATAAAAGTTGCTAAAAGATTTGCAATTCTGGCCTCTGGGGAATGTGAAAAGGAAGTTGGGAGCAAGACTTATAGAACACATTTTTTACTTTTGAACTATGAACCTATATAACTTTGATAAAAATAATGTTTTATAAGGGTTTATGGTGAGTATTCAAGCTCAGTTCTGATCACAGTTTCCCTGCCACCAAATTCCATCAAAGCCTCAGACTCTTCTATCTGTTAGCTACTAGCTACTTGCAGGCCATTGGTCTTAGACTTTGTTGCATTTTATGTTTGCTGCAAAGGTGGAAGCTTCGAGAATGTCTTAGAATATTACTATGAACTTGGTTGTCATGTGCAACCAGGAGAAGATAAAAATGTCATGGAGGGCGGCCACAGCAGCAGGTCTTTTAAAGAGCTGCTCTGGTTATGGCATGCGCTAGCCAGGGACAAAGCAACTCAAGAACATCATACATGTGGGAGGAACAGAAATATAAGACAATCTAGCCCTGACTGGTGTGGCTCAGTGGGTTAAGTGCCAGCCTGCAAACCAAGGGATCGCCTGTTTGACTCCCAGTCAGGGCACATGCCTGGGTTGTGGGTGGGTTCCCTGTTGGTGGAGCGTGAGAGGCAACCACACATTGATGTTTCTCTCCCTCTCTTTCTCCCTCCCTTCCCCTCTCTCTAAAATGAATAAATAAAAATCGTTAAAAGAAGACAACCTAAAACTTAGTTTTGTCTATGCTTAAAAATAACGCATTTTATCCCTTTAGAGCAGGAGACCAGTAAGCAGAGCTGCTTCTGGGGGAAGCATCAGAACAGCATGACACCGGTTTCGGGCCTTCCCCTGGCTGTGTTCTGTCTCTCCGCACTTCCCTTGGGCCGCCTGGCTTTTGGAAAAGGGCAAATAATCATTGTGCAGGAGGGAGGGAGAAAAACCATTTGTTCAATATCAGAAATTTAGAAAGTGTTTCATTTTCTAAGCTCCCAGTTACTCATGTATTAAGTTCTCTGAAAAACTCTCCATCATTTTCTGTGGGTTTTTTTTTTTCTTTCTAAGCAGCATAAAGCTCCAGTAGAAGGCAAAGACATTTCCTTGTCTGAATTACTGCCACCATGAAATAGATTGAAAAAAAAAATAGATCATTTTATATCAACCAGTAGCATCCTAGTCCACGGAGGGGTGTCTCCTAAAGCTATCAAGATAGTATTGGAGTATTAATCATTTCTGAAACAGTGAGAGCCCCAACACCAGCCAGCACCCACGAAGCCTGCAGCCCCAGGGCCAGCTGCAGCTGCCCCTGACAGACGCTTGCTCAGAATTCAATCTCTGAGCTCTGTGACCAAGAGCCCGTGCCTCTGGCTCCTGCTATTTGGCTAAAGGGCTGCTGCCAGGCACTGTGGCTGAGTAGGCCCAACTTCCCAAAGCCTGGGAGGCGCAAAGGTCTTGTCACTACTGTCAAGAGGACCGGGAACAGCAAGAGTAGGACACATGGGGCTGCTGCAAATACACACACACAGGTACAACTGTGCACTACATGTACATATTCAAACACCCCTTGTTGTGGACACACACTTAAATAATGCAGGCTGGCCCCATGTGGCACTGTTTGACACAGTGGTTAAGAACGCCTCTTTGGAATGAGACTGGATTCCGTGTTCTGCTGTCAGTTATTTAACTTTTCTAGGCCTCTGTTTTCTCATCACTAAAATGGGGTTAATAACAGTACCTACCTCAGAGAGTTTTATAAAGATTAAAGGAAGCCACATGTAAAGAGTCCAGTGTCTTGCATATAAGAAAATATTCCCATTGGTGTTAGCTATTGTTATCAATAATAAAAAGTGACCCCTGGCTGGTATGGCTCAGTGGATTGAATGCCAGTCTGTGAATCAAAGGGTTGTGGGTTTGATTCCCAGTCAGGATACATGCCTGGGTTGCAGGCCAGATCCCCAGTAGGGGGTGCATGAGAAGCAACCACACATTGATGCTTCTCTCCTCTTTCTCTCTCTCTCTCCTTTCCCCTCTCTTTAGAAATAAATAAAAAAATTTTTTTTAAAAATAAAAATTTAAACTTACAAATGGGTGCATTAAGTCAGAAGCTGATAAATGTTAATATTCAGGGTGACAACCTTTGTGGACAGACCGGTGGATTCTTTCTTCCTTTCTGCAGAGAAGAGTCTCCCCAAACCTTGGGGAGGCTGACGGCCTGCTGACATGTATTTAAGTATCTATTTTCAGATCACTGAGTATCTGATAGGAAAGTTGAAGCTATGAGACACAGAGAAGTTCCGTGAGAAATTAAATAGATTAATTCTGGGAAGATAAGGTGTAATTTAATGGAGAAGAAGGCTCTGCTTTATTAAAATCCCTTCTGTGCCCACCTCTCGGAGCATGTCAGGGAGTTCTGTGAGAGGGACCATATAAGTACAGAACATTTGATTGTCAAAGGCAATTTTCTCTTGTAAATAACAGTTGGGCAGCAAAAGGTACACTAATGGGTCCCTTAGGTAGCTTTGATAAATCTTCCCTATGTCGTAAGGTCAAGTCCTTTCTGGGTGGAGGGGTCTGCTTCCTCCCAAAGGCCTGGATGAGAAATGGTCCAAACAGCCAGTTATCCGATTGGCTCTCTTTCCTCTGGAGAAAGAGCCTCCACACTCCACTCCCCCTGCCTCACCTCAGCCCCAGGAAAGATTCGGGGAGGCCCTCCCACCTCCTGCAGAGCTCATGCCATCGTTCCCTGGGGTAGTACTCTCTCAGGGACCCGCAGCATGATGTGTGGCTAGGACCCAGGGGCCAATGGTAGAGGGTGACAGATTTTGGGAGGTGGTTGCCAGCCAACAAAATGGACTTTAAAGAGTCCGAAGGCCCATGGGAGAAAGAGGTAGTAATTTCCAACATGCCGTGTTTGTGCTCTTCTGGATTGAGTCTTTCCCATCACATGTAGCCACGGGAGCCTGACACCCCACACTCTGTCAGGTGGGTTTTACTGGCTCCATTTCACATAGAAGGGGTATGGGATGGAAGGTGACACAGTCTACTTAAGACTGTATCATCTCTTGGCCTCTTGCCCACAAGTTTTCTCGCCTCATGGGACTCAGATGCAAAACTAGCCCCTTTCCCATCAGGGGCTCCTTTGGCAAGTCTGGGCCAGGACTGTGAAAGGAATTCACGTATAGTTCCTGCCACCAGTAAGTTTACCATCCACTGGCTGAAACAGAACACACATATACTGAAGGGTAACTGTCCAGTTACCACTCAGCAAGTAACAGTATATGTGTGACTGGGGACACACACAGCAGGAGCAGAGCAGAGCCACCCTCTGCTCTGGAGGGGGTCCCAGTTCTGCTGGGAAGGCAAGGGCTAAATGAGGGTCAGAGCAGAGCATGGCAGTGCCAGGAGCGTAGAGGGGGTTTGCAGGGGGCAGGTTTCCAGAGACAGTGCAGTGTGAGCTGGGCTTTGAAGAACAGGGCAGTGGGGAGAAGCCCAAGGAAGTGCCAGGTGCGGGAAGGTAAGTGGGTGTGCTTCCTCTCCTCTGCCAGTAAGCCGATGGTCAACTTTCGGGGACTGGAAGGTTCCTGAGATGAAGAAGAAGTGGGTGATGAGTGAAGAAAGGTCACTGAGAACAGAAGGTAGAGGGTCTAGGGGCAGCTGTGACATTTGACTGTCATCCTGCAGGCAGTGAGGGGGCCTTGAAATTTGTGAGCAGGTCGTCCAGGGAACAGGACAGTCATAGGCAGGAGTTGATGAGCCAAGACAAAGGAAAGGGCAGATGAAGAGGTGAGTTTACCCTTGGTAATGAAGAGTAGGGCTCTGGGGTCAGGGGGGCCGGGAAGGCCACTGTGCGTGTAACACTGGGCAAGTTTCTTTACTCTGGACCTCAGTAACAGTACTAAAATGTAAACACAAATGTAAGTTCCTGCCTTTTCCTGGAAAGTTTATGTGGCATAAGAAGTGCTGAGGGCAGTGTCTGGAATATAGGAGCTATGACAACTGCTAGTATTATTATTATTTTTGTTAGTGGAGGACAACAGAGAAGAAGGCGTTAATGGCATGAGACTATGATCTCTGAACCTAAAAGCAGGAGTGATGTGGACCAAGGTGGACCTCAGCCTCAGTACGACCAGTGGGGAGGAGGGGCGGGGTCCGAGGTTGCCCAGGCTGGAGGCTGCTTGGTGGCCACGCCCCTGCAGAGTAGGAGCCCCTCCCTGCCGGCTCCAACTCTTCTTTCTTCTCTCCTGCACCCCACCTGCCTCCAGCTTCTAGAAATTAGACTTCATTTTCAGAAGGAATGAACAGTGACTTCTTGGGAGTATCTAATGCTGCATGGAAAGACTTCACCCTTTCTTATTCTGTTTCCCTATTCAAGGCTGGGCGGGGGGCGGGCAGCGAAGGAGGGGGTCAATGGAACCTGGGAACTCAGAACCAAGGCAGCCCCTGGCCCCCGCAGCGTGGCGCTCAGAGGCAGCTGGAGCGCCAGGCGGAGGGCTTTCCCTGTGAGAATCAGTTTCAAATGTGAGGTTGATTTTATTTTCCCCCGTTGCAATTAACTGAGAAAAATATTTCAAAGCTGTATAATTAAAGGCCGACGTTTTATTAGGGTTTAAAATAGTCGCTATGAAATTTGCTCCTGCCACTGGTAATTACAACGTACATCTTAATATCCCCCTGCTTGCCAGCCCCGAGATAACAGACTGTGTGCGCTGCCTTTGGCTCTGCAGAGAAGGTAAAATCCTTATCTTATCTCCATCTGCACACAACAACCAGCCTCTCTTCCAATTCAACCCTAATCTTCTTAGTAAATAATACTGATATTTTTCACCATAACAAAATGGAGCTGGTGCCAGATTCCCACTGATAACACCTCTCGTTTACACACCATTCTCTGTCAAAATCGGCCTGATTTTTCTTAATCTCTTTAACTTATCAAAAAAAAAATACTTTTTACATTCGGCCATAGTAAGTTCTTTTCTCCCAAATTATAAATAAATCCCTTTGCCTACAGCTGACTCCTTGAAAAGATACTCGGCCTCCTTATTTTCTTCATGAATGGGAAATTGTTCTGCTCTTCAATTTTTCTCTAAGTTTGGGGTCCACCCCATGTAAATTGTTCCCAGGCAGGCCCCGAGACATCTTTGTATCTCACAGGGGGTCAGCTTAGTCTGGGCCAGGCAGGCTCACTCTTTATTTTCATTGTCTTAGCTGCGGGGCGCTACCCCCACCCCCACCTCCATCTACCTACAGCTCAGGCTCCCCAGAGAAAATGCAGAAATTTCAGGTAAATCTTGGCAGGCTCTTCCCCCGGCTGCAGATGTCCCCTTCCCCACGCAGGCCAGGCCTTTGCTCAGAACCCCATCTTGGCAGAGGCAGGGGCCCAACTGCCTCCTCCTGTCATCTTCCTGTGTGAGTCTCTGAATTGTCACACAACCAGGGGAGGCAAAACTGAGAAGTGTTCATCACACAGCAGGTATTTATTGCACACTTACTGTTTGTCCATTCCAGGCTCAGCCTTTCTGGATCCCACAATGGGAACGCACAGTTTCCGTCACCAGGAACCGACTGCATGCAGCAGGTTCTCTCCAGGTGTGAGGAAAACTGCCGATGGAGGAGGAGTGGGGTTTCAGAAATTTAAGATGTTACAGGAAAAATAGGATTGGGGCAAGGAGGTTGAGAATGAACCCTTGGAAGCCTTTTGAATATTTGTGTAATCACTAAGCTAAAGCAGAATGGAGATAGTAACGAAGACACTATCGATAACATTTTACACAGCTCAAATTAATAGTAATCAGCGCTGTGCTGGGAGAGCCCAATTTCCATTTCCAATTTCCCTGTTTGCTAGAGACTTTCTATGATTTCTCTCCCACAGTTTCCATAATATGCTTGTAAATTTGCTTTGCTTTGTTGCAGATAATGCACACTTACAAGGGGCTCTATTTTCTGTGCCTGTCCCCCTTCCAAATGTCCAACGCTTTCCATTCTGTGACTCCCCAGTCACAGGCAGCTGCCTCCCATCTCCAGGGCCTTGGCTCCCCAGGGTGAGGGTTCTCCATCCTCCACCCAGTGAATCCAGATGCTGAAATGACAAGGGCCAAGGGTTCCCTGTGTGTAGGCATTTCGCACTCACCTGTGGCCCCTAGTGGGGGCCAGTACGGGTTCGTTCATGGTGGCCCCAGCTCCTCTGGCGCATGTGCCTGCCGCCCCGGCACCCGGGGAGTGGTTCCGTAGCCCTGTTTGCTCCCCTGATCTTCCTTTATCTTTTCCAAGGTGGTGTTGCCGGCGCTTCCATTTGTCTCTTGTCTGTCTGCCTCACGTGCCCTTTTTACCCCTGATCCCAAGTTGCCTCATCTTCTTAGAGGGTGTAGTATTCAGAATCGAAATCAGACAGACCTGGATTTTAGTCTTAGTTCTGTCACTTGCCTGCTGTGTGACTCTGGGCAAGTGGCTTATCCCCTCTGGGCCTCAGTTTCCCTATCTATAAAATGGATACTACTAATAATAAGCCTATCTCATAGGAGCAATGTAAGGACTTTTATCTGATTCAATAATTGGTATATGTACCTGGATTATAGTAAAGGCTCAATAAATGATAGCTACAATTAATAATATTAATTGGAACTGATATCGGTGTGAATATCCTTGGCTGGGAATCTGTCCAGAGTCACAGAACATCGCAAGAGCTGATCACAGAAGGCCAGGCAAGTTCTTGAGAGAGACCTGTTGGCATTTTAGT
Source organism: Anoura caudifer (assembly GCA_004027475.1). Taxonomy (NCBI): domain Eukaryota; kingdom Metazoa; phylum Chordata; class Mammalia; order Chiroptera; family Phyllostomidae; genus Anoura; species Anoura caudifer. The sequence goes on from PVKU01005007.1 coordinate 54,927, forward strand.
TTGGGGACATCCTCAAGAATTCAGTGCTTGCTGGACCCACTGATCTTTTGAGAACAGGATAAAGGGCACACATAGTTCAATAAACAATGGTGTGCTCTAGCTAATAACAATAAAAACAAAAAATGTGCAAAATATTTTTTAAAGTAAAATTATTCTTGATCATGCCAAGAGGTCATTTTAATCCAAATTTTGTCTAAAGAGCCCTCCAAGATCTCAAGGCTGCTCTTTACATGGGCTTAACAAGCATTGTTTTGTTAAAAAACAAAAACTGAATAGAGACAGACCTTGGTGCCAGACCTGCCCCTTCTCCACCTTTGAGAGACGCTCAGCTTTCAGTGCAGCCTGTGGGTTCCTCTCCAACAGCTCCTCTGGCCTTCCCTTCTCCTGGTGACACCCAAGGGTTTAAGCAGGAGGAAATCCAGCATGGCAGTCACTCCGTAGCAGTTGCCTTTGGACATGGCAAAGGTGCATACAGTGCACCAGGCACTATGTGAGACTCCTTACGTCTAACCTCCCAAGGCCCCTGTTAGGCAGGTGCGCTCTCCACCTCCTGCCATTACCAAGCTGTCCTCTTCACCTGGACTGAACCCTCCGCTGGCCCTCTGGACAGTTTCCCCATCGTCGAAGGGCCTACCGCATCCCACAGACTAAACAAGAGCTTTGGATCTCCAGCCCCATGGCCTCTTCCTCCCTGCCCTGCAGTCACTGTGACATTGGCATTTCCCTGAAAGGTATAGGTTGTCCTCTCCAGCAAATTTCTCAGGCCCGTCAGGGCCTGGATCACATCACAGAATTGTAAACCTCTAGTGCTAGAAGTCTAGTAAACCCCTAGTGCTAAAATATCAGACATTATTTTATCTGACTCCTCATTTTGCAGATGAGGAAACAGAAGTCTGTCCAGGGTCATATTACCCCTGACTTCCTGCACTGGGTGAGCACGTAGAAAGTGCTCGGTAAGAACCGAGGCCATCTGCCTGCCTCCAGCAGGGCTCCAGGGTTGACTGTGAAATCCCTGGCACATGCCTTGGCCTCCTGGTCATTTCACTTGAACATGTTCACGAGGTACACAACCTACAGGCTTCCCATTTGAACAAAATCTAAATGCCAACTTCCTGCACCAGATAAACTAACATGAATTATTCATTCCAAAAGGCAGGGATTCTTTAAATAGTCACTATGTTTATGAATGAGATTGGAGTTTAACACTGAATCTAAACTGAAACTTTTCAACCTCATGTCCAATTGCAGAGAATAAGGCCCCGTGTACTGCCCTTGCCTGACAAACTGAATGGATCTTTGCCCCTGAATCAGAACCTCGGTTAGTGAGCCATCACCAAACCCAAGCTGGCTGGATTGCAGGGCAGACAGGTGCGGGTATTCGGATCCAAAGCTCTAGGGAGCTGGATTCCCCGGTAAAAAAGGTGGGAGGTGGGAAGCAGCTGGGTCAGCATGGTGCCCCGGTCGGTAGGGGTACAGCCCTCCTACACAGCTGCTGGCTTTCTCCCGGGCAGTGGGGTAGCAACTGAGGCTCCGGCCAAAAACACTGCCCCCTGCTTTCCTTGCCTTGCCGCTGATCATCTCTGCCTCCCCTCCTGACCTGTCCCCTCCCCTCCGTTTCCTCTCTCTCCCATCCCCATCTCCCTCTCTGTGTGAATATGTATGGGAGAGGGGAAATAGCCATGCAACAGTATTAAAAAGAGATTTTCTACTGTTTGGGAGGTTCTTTAATGTTTGTGGCCCTCGCACCTTGAAGAAGTCAGGAGGTAGACGCTGGAAACTTTTCCAGGTAAGGACAGAACAATTCTGAGAAGATTGACTAATGCTGACACACGGACATTAAATGCCTCTATGAATTCCCTGCCCCTCTCAATTACCCACCCTGGAAGAAAGCCTATTGGGCCCAAGTTACTGTAAACAGACCCCACAGTTGACCTGACGTCTGGAGCCCTCTGGTAAGCATGAGGCCCAAGGACTAAGTCTGCCTGCAGGCACTGCCCTTGCCGGGGACAGCAGCTGATCCACCAGCCTCTGGGATCTGAACCGGAGAAGTTCTTGGGAGAAACGCACCTCTTCCAGGCAGCCCACACTACTCAGCCCCACTTGTCCTTTGCTCACCTCCCTCGCTCACCTTCCAGCACCTCAAATGTAGTCTGTCCTGGAATGTTTTGCACTCACTCCCAGGTTGTTCCTTGATTATTTCCTTCTAGTTCAAGTGGTTACATGTTATCTACTCAACAAGATCACAAGCTTAATAATAACAACAGACATTGATTAAGTGACTCTTAAAGGGCCACTCTGCTTAGCACATATAATCTCATTTAATCCTGAAATGGCCAAAGAGGTTGGTATTATGCTCCCATTTTACAGTTGAGGAAAACTGAGGCTTAGAGAAGGGAAATACCGTGTGGGCACTACAGTGCACACTTTCGCATCTCTGCAGGAGCCAGGCGCAAGCTCTTCCCTTCCCTCCCACCCCGGGCTCCACACATCACACTTACATGCCAAAGGCTACCAACCGCGAGTGTGATGTCTTTCCCCCATCCAGGGGGCTCAGAGCACGGGTTCATGGATATTGAGATGAGTCTTCTCGTGGACATGTTGTGTGACTCAGAGCCTCTACATGTGCCCACTGGGAGTGCCAGGAGGCGAGCATCATAGGGCCATGAGATGGAGACCTGGGCATGCCTGGAAGCAGTATCTACTCATACCAAAAAGTCCTTTCCAGGTTGGGAGGCCGAAAAGGGGCTGCTGTTGTTGATATTTCTCTGCCACAGCTGAGGCAGCCCCAGTCTGGGAAGGCTGGTTCGGGTGCTGAGGATGCCCTCAAAGTCAAGGGCAAAACCTACTGAGCAGTGGCTTTCCCTGTCAACTATGGACCCGCCCTGCATGTGGCAGCCTTAATTGGGCCCTCGTTTATTATTGTAATGAGGATCCCTTTTCTAATGCATTTTTCCTAGCCCTCATGTGGCTGAACTGTTATTTTTCTCACTTGACTTTTTTTGCCTGTGAAATGTTTTGGATAAATATGCAGCTGAAATGGCTTGTTACTGACTGTGTACATTTTTAGTTGAATGAAAAGTAAAGAAATACAGCATTTCGCATATAAAATATTCTGTTAATGTTATATAATTTGGCTGCAGAGTATCATTTTGCTTTTATGGAAGCGTTTGGTGAAACCCTCAGGAATAGCAGATGGCTAACACACAGTAATTATCGGTTACTAAATATCACTTATATCATACTGCTCTATTCACTCATACAAGTATAACTGCATTAAATGTATATGTGTGTGTATTTTTAAAAGATAGTATGTAAGGCAAGTGCTTGAAACAATGGACAGGACTTAAGTCAGACGGAGGAGCGCGCTAAGGTGTAAGCGATTCCAGGGGCCCGTATGGGCTGCTGCAGCGCCCCCCCCCGCACCGCCGCCGCCACCCCCTGCCACCCCCGCCCCCGGCATACACTGCCCTCTACTCGGGTTTTCACAGGGAGCTGGGCTCTGCTGGCGAACATCTGGTCAGGGCGGGAATGCGGGGAGGATGGCTCGTGGAGGTCAGCACTTGAGCAGATGTTCTGAATTCTCTGCTCGGAAGTCGATGTTAGCACCAGCCATGGCCGCCATTTTCTGTATAATTTCTACTTGGCTGTGAGTCAGAGAGGGGCTGGAGACCCCAGGACAGAGTCTGAGTTGCTCCAACAATGAGGTATTCTGCAGGGTATGAATCACAGGAGATTTCTCTGCTTGCTGCAAGGTCCACAGGTGGTTTTCATTCCTGAGCAGCTCGTCTTGAAGCTCAGACCTTCCACTTCCGGTGACCTTCCCTGTCACTCTGTTCCCAGACAATGGAGACCCAGTCCAGGCAGCTCAAGTAGCCACCATGTTGGGAAAACCAAACTGCTGTATACAGTAAGCGCTTAATCAACGGTCACTGGCACAAAGAAGGTGCTTGAAAGCTACCTCACGGTGGTTTTAGGTTGCCTGTGGATTCAGAATTAGCACAACCTGGAGTGACCAACAGGTTTCAACTCTGGGACTCATTCTATCACCTAGGAGGGGCTTCTTGGAGCAGCTTCTGTGGGAATCTAAAGTTGATTCCCCATCTGAGAAAAGCGGGGAGCTCTAACCAATTAGGGATGTCTGCCGTGAACCTGGGCACGAGGAAAGAGCAACATGTTGTTGCATGTTTGGTAACCCAGATTGCTATGGACACGATGCTTTTGTCACCCCAAATTCATGTGCTGAAACCTGATCCCCAAGGTGACAGACAGTATTTGGAGGTGGGACCTTTGGGAGAGGATCAGGTCATGAGGGTGGAGCCCTCATAAATGGGGTTGGTGCCCTTATGAAAGAGCCCCCAGAGAGCTCCCTTGCCCCTTCCGTCATGTGAGGTCACAGAGAGAAAATAACCATCTGTGTGCCGAGAAGTGGGGCCTCACCAGACGCTGAATCTTCGGGCACCTTGATCTTGGACTTGTGAGAAATTCCTGTTTTTTTCTAAGCCACTCAGTCTGTGGCATTTTGTTATGGAAGCCCACACAGCTCTGTGTATCCTTAGATCTCACCCCAAGAAGTCTGCCCTGACTTCTCAGCAGCACAACACAGGGCTTAAGAGCACAGGCTCCGGGGCCCACATCAGGTTTGAGTTCTGACCATGTTACTTATTAAGTTTTGTGGTCTTGAGCAAATCATTTAACTTCTTTATGCCACAGTTTCCGCACCTGTAAAATGGGACCAATAATAGTACCCACCTCAGAGGCTAATTGTGAATATTAAATATATTGAGATGTTGGTATCACCTACAATAGTGTCAGACAGGTAAGTCCTGCTTACGATTCTGCTATTGCTATTTTCAGGCCAGCTCAGGTGCCACTACCAATTACTTAAGCATCCTAATGCAGTGTGGGTATTCAGTCCATGTCTGCTTCTCCTCACCATTGTATGCCCAGTAAACATGAATGGATGACCTCCTGGGCTGGGTGGCTCGTCCTGCATGGGGGAAAGAACTGATGGCTCTGGGCCTCCCACCCCCACCCCCACCCGCAGCTCCATCCCAAGCTCTCCTTCAGGTGATTTTCTCTCCAATTCACAGTTGAGTCAACGTTGCTGCAAGCTAAACAGAGAGGGAAGGCATAGGGGAGAAAGAAAGGAGGAGAAGCAATTTGCAGAGATAACAACAAAACAGGGACAGAGAGAAGGGAAAGGGCAAAATAGCGGGAGACTACCTTTTAAAATGTGGAAAGTTGGAAAGATGAGAAAATTAAATAAACAAGTGAGAAGGGTGTGGAGGGTGGAGAAATGGAGAGAAAGTTACTAAATGCTGAGGGCAGGAAAGCATGTTAAGGGACTGGGGTGTCTGCCAGTCCAGGGAACAAGGCAGCCAGAAGCCTCAGACTGTCTGAGAATCCCCTTGGCCGTGCGACAAGTTATCTGTCGGGGGACCTGCTAGGAGGCTAAGAGCATGGTTTCTGGACTTGGATGGCCTGAGTTCGAATCCGCACCACCCCCCTCACATCCCCACACACGCATACACATACTGCCTGGGCAACTGTGGGCAAGCCCTTACCTGAGCCTTGGTCTCTACACCTGTGAAACTGTGATACGAAACAGCCATTTCGCAGCATCATTGTGTTACTGAGATAACCTACGTAAAATGTTTAAGCTGTTGGCATGTAGTCAGCTTTCAGTGAATGCCAGTAGGACCCCAGATCCATGCTTCCTGCTCTGTGGCTTGTCACTTGCTCAAAGCTTAGGAGCACTAAGCTCGCAGCACCCAAGGCTGACCCACTTCAGCCCCCTTGTCCTGAGGGTCACTCTGCTTCAAGCTCTGAGCTGGGCCCTGGGGCTACAGAAAAGGCCCCAGAGCCACAGTAGGGCCTTGCAAGGTGCTGAAGCCCATTCTTAGTACAACGTCCCTGGTGACTTGGTGCCTTCCCACTCCCAGAGAGGGTCTCCCTCTGCCAAGTGGGAGATGAGGTTCAGAGGCTGCAAACTGCGTCTGACAGGGGAGTCGAGGAGAGGGCGGACTGGACTCAGAGTGGGCTGGGGCTGATTCCAGCCCCACTCGTGTGCATTACTGCTGCGGGATCTTGGGGAATCTGCAGACCCCTCTGAGCCCCTATTTGCACTTTGTAAGTGGGGGAAATAATACCTGCTGTAACCTATTACGTAGGATCACAAAGCGTTTGAAAATAGTAGGGCCCTCTCAAATGCCCAGAGTTTGTTTGTTTGCTTATTGTTTTGGCTTTACTGAGGTATAATTGACAAATGAAATTTTAGGTCGAGTGTACAACAAGATGAATTGACATACTGACACTTCTGAAAGGACTCCCCTTGCTGAGTTAATGAACACACCCGTCACCTCACATATTTACCTTTATTTTATTTTATTTGGTGATAAATTTTAAATTCTACTCTCTTAGCAAATTTCAATGATATAATACAGTGTTATCAACTGTAGTCACCAGACTTTTATCATGGTGATAATAATTTGTGCTAAAAAAAAAAGATAAAATTTTAAGCCAGGATAGAAAATCTTCCTGGGAGGCTTTCACAAATGTAAGTAAGTAAGAAAATGAATGCATACAAAGATAAGGCCATGACTAGTGTTAGGAAAACAATGAGAAAGGGGCTGCGGCCAGTGGAGGGAGCTGCTCTCGGGGGCAGACGTGCTCAGGGCGGAGGGCGGCCGGATGGCCTGTAAATGGTGGGGCTGCAGTGAACCCTTGCCCCTCTCTGAACTTCCTCCATTAGGAGCTGGACAGGAAGGCAAGAGCCTGAAATACCATAAGAATCGTGTTTCGCATTCCTCTCCAGTCCAAACAAGGAAGCCGGGAAATCTTGCAAGGGCACGTTTTAGTTCAAAGGCCTCAAGTCCAAAGAGCAGAGTAAGTTCAGTGGGAGTCAAGAACCAGGTCTTGGATGTGCAAATGGCCTCTACCCTCTCCTTCTGAGTCTCTCCAGCACCTCAGCTTCTGAGAAGGCTTGGATCTAGTCTTGCCTACTGAGTCTGAACCGCTAATACATTGGTTGACTCAGGGATCAATCAAATCAAAGGAGTGGTCAGCCAGCAAATGACTTGTTTCAGTGTAAAGTCATAAATAATCGAAAAAAAAAGCATTCATTTGTTTATTCATTCCACAACTATCTATTTATGAATGTTACATACCGTAGACTTCTGGAGGCTAATGGCTGAATGGAAATTAATAGAAATATCGGGCTTCTCTCGGAGTCTGTGCTCACTTGACCACAGTGAAATAAATTCTTTTCAAAATGTGAATCCACAAATTTGGAGGGACCATTTGGGCTATTTTAAATGTGTCACAGTCCCAAATCACTTCTCAGGAAAGCAATATTTATAATTCAGCACCACAAAAGGTTCCCGCATGTACCTCCCCCCAGCCAGTACCACCCCACTGTCACCAAAAGGTAACCTCGATCACAAAAGATTCATTTTACCTGTTGTTGACCTACATATAAATGGAATCATACATATTGTATGCACTCTTGTACATCTCACTTCTTTCCCTTAACAATATGTTATTAGGTTTATCTGTTTCTTTTTCCTTGCTATGTAATAGTCCACTGTGTGACTGTGCAATTTATTTACCCATCCTACTGTTGGTAGGCATTGGAGTTATTTCAAATTTGGGACTATTATGAATAAATTTGCTATAGGTATCATTTTAAATATCTTTTTGGTAACATAAGCACTCATTGTTTTCACACTCAATCTTGATCTCACCATTTAAGTTGGAATGTGTCTTTGTGGGCACTTGACTCAAGCAATGCCTGTATTCCTAATCGAGAGCAACTATCTTTGGATCCACCAGCAGTGGAGCAGCCGACCCACTCAAAGGCTTTCCAGGTCATCTTCTATTCTAGTCTACATATCTGAAAGCACAACCAACTTTTCTTGGATGTAACTGTGCCCAGCACACACTCAGGAAAAGCGTACACTGTGCCACACAGTCACATGCAGAATTCTGAGTCTGGGTGCTGCATACGCCTCAGGGCAATTTAAGAATCAGAGTAAATGTCTTTTTTTACATCAGGATTCACCCAGCCTGGTACAACTAACTTTAGCATATGACTGCCAAAATTCCGAGCAGACAAAAAGGTCAAGTCTGAAAAAAACTCTAAGTTGCTGCCGGTAGAAAGCCAGCTGAAAGCTACGGAGACTTTCTGCCTCCCTGAAGCCAGGCTCTCATTTCCACCTGCAATTCTGTCCCATCTTTTTTTAATTGTTGTTACTGTAGCTCATCGTGGCCTCTATCTGAAACAGTTTCTCAACAGCTCATGGACAGCTTCATGCACCTGTTTTGTCAGTCTGTAGTATCCAGCATGAGTTGATGGGAAAAACCTTGGATTACTAATTATGTCCATGTCATTGTGCTCCTCTCCTCTGCTGGAGACACGAGGGAGTTTGGGCCATGATTTGAGAAGCAAGTAATAGTAGCAGTGGGAGCAGCTATCATCCACTGAGCTCAGTGCCTCTCCATTTTGTTAGCCCCACTTTACAAGTGTGGAAACAGGCGCAGAAAAGCTAAGTAACTTGCAGTGCCAGGATTCAGAACCAGGAGTGCCTGGCTACAAAACCCAAGCTCTCTCCTCTGACTCACACTTCAAACTTGCATTTATGTTACTTTTCAATTCGCCAAGTGCTTCTTTATACATACACATCAGTTAGTTTTCATTACAAGCAGAACCAGGTACCGCTGTTTCCTCTCCCCATTGCCATACAGATGGAAAGCAACGGAGCCAAGATTCAAAGCCAGGTTGCCTGACACCGAGTCCAGCTCGCTCTCCACTATACCACAGCTGCCTGCCCAAGGAAGCCTTCTCCCAACGGCCCTAGAATGAGTCTTGTTTCAACACTTTGCATTTGATGGCAATTCAGGTGACTTAGAAAATGAGGAGAGAAATTGCTTTATGTGGGAGGGAGTACAGTGATTTTGGGAAACTCCAGGCTCTCAGCTCCTTTGAGGTTGGCTGGCGGTTGTCCCCACTTGGGCCAGGGAACACAGAGCAGTGGTATTGCCACAAGGACCAGGCTTGGGAGCCAGTGAGATGGCCAACAGAATAAATTTCCCTTCCTCAGGAGAATGCAAAACTGGTAAGAAAAATGCCCAGGGTACGTGTACTGCTACCCACCTCCCTACCCCAATCAAAAATTGTGCCTTTGGTGCACTGTTCTTTCTCATCCTTTCAAAGATATTATGTGCTGTTCATTGAGAGGTGCAGTCTTTGAAAAGTACAGTGTTCTGTGTAGATGCAGGGCAGTGGTATCATTATTGTGGTCATGATTATTTCTGCAGGGGAAGAAGAGGAGGGGCTGGGGGCTGAGGTTCCCTCCCCACCTTCACCCCTCCTGCCTAGTCGGCTAACCGATCGGCAAGATGCCTCTGCTGGGTGTCGATAGGAGAGTCAGACCAGGAGTCTCGTCTGAGGACATCACGAATAACGCAGGCGGAATGATTCAAAAAGGAATCGATGGTCCTAAAAATAGCAAAGAGACTGTCCCAGAATACTGTCTTAACGGGAAAGGGGGTTTGTATAATGTGTTATATTGCTAAAAGTCAAGTTTTTTTCTAAAGTCTATATAGAAAGATGAGGGATCAGCTTATAAAGGGGAGACAAAGGGCCTGGTGACATTCAGGCAGGGAAGACCCTGGACACTAGCCCCTGGCAGGGCCCTCTGGGAGAGGACCCACCTTTCTCCTTTTACCTGCAACTTCTTCCTAGTATCTTGGAGGAGAGAGCTATTGATGGGAACATCAACATTCTTCTGAGAGTAAAAATCACCCAGGAAATAAAGAGCATGCAACCATCCTCAGGTTCATTCACACAAATGCACACACATGTACCTGCTCTAGTTTTGGCTGTTGAGTTCATTGTGTTGCATTACCTTGTGCTGTCTTGAATTGTGAATGTTCAGTTGGATTTGACTGAATTGTGCTGAATCCATAATTGTCCTCAGGGTGAGTGTAGAGCAGGTAGACATTCCCAATTTCAACCAGAGGGGAGGAGTGAGTCTGCAGATAGGGATCCTAAAATTCAAAAACACGACAGCTTACAAGGACACCTCAGAAGTCTCTTGGCCTTGCTCTCTTGGATAATGACTGAAGACCTGAGAGAAAACGATGGTTGTCCCCAAGAGGAGCGCACTGGTGAGGCTCGTAGCTTCTGCTGCACACCCCACCCTGCCATCCTCACCTCCACAGGGGGTCCGGTGGTCCACTGTAGGGACTGGGCTCAGGTTTAGTAAGGAAGCTGTAATTTTATTACTGATTGTGACCATAAAAGGGGTTTTTTTTTTTCAGCTCTTAACTGTAAAGATATAAAATATCTGTATATTTTATTAAAAAAAAACTGTTGTGAAGTTTGCTAAAATAATGGACCTCAACTGGCATTATTGAACAAATGACCAAACAAGGTTAAATTTTTTCTTTTTATTGGCAAGATGCAGGGTACATGACTTCCCAGGTGGAGAGGTTTCTCAAGGTGCAACATGGAAAACCTCAGTCAGTTAGGAAGCTTTTGGCTTCAAGTAACAGGAGATACAGCAGTGGTTTGGTGATAAGGATGTTCCTTGTTTAATTAAAAGAAGTTCGGGTTGGAGATCCAAGGCTGGTTCAGCAGTTCAGCACTATCAGCAGGGGACTGGGCTCTGCGTCCTTCACTCCACTGTCCTGCGCTTCTCGGCCTTTGCCCTCAAGCTCATTGCATCATGGATGCAAGATGGCTGCCACGGCTGCCTAACACAAGAGCATGCAAGGAGAGGACGAAAAGGCACAAAAGGGCTTCTCCCTGTGCTGCTCTTTTGTTATGGAGGAGAATTTTCCCCAGAAACCCTGACAGATTTCTCACCACATCTTAGAGAGAGACAGGAGAGGACAGAAGGTCAGAGTCTGGGATCACACACACACTCCCCGCTTACTACCTGTGTGAACCTGGGTAAGTTCTTTGTGTCTGGATTTCAACACCCATAATAGTGCCTATCTCATAAGGTTGTTATTAGAATTGAATGAGCCATATATATATATATATATATATATATATATATATATATATATATATATATAACATAGCATGCCTGACACATAGCAAATATTCAGTATATATTAGCTATTATTTTTAGTAACCTCAGCATCACCCTCATCATCATTTCCTTGGCCAGATCTGGGTCATATACACATGTCTTTCAACTCCAAGTCTATGCAGTTAGAGTCATCAGCAAGGATTTGAGTTTTTGTCTTTCATTAACAACCAAATATCACAGGCAAAGACTATCTTAAGCGTTTGACTTCTCATTCCTTAGTCCTGGAGTTTGCTGCTTGATAATGACCCTACATAGCAGCTCTCTGGGAACAAGGCTGGAGGGAAAGAGACAAGAGAGAAGCCTCTGGGAAGTGTGGGAACCTGAGGACAGGTGAACTTAGAGCCCTGTGGTCAAACCTAGCCAACTTAACAGTTTCACCCAGAGTAAAGGAAGCATTCAAAGGACGCACTGTGACTATCCTTGACAGAGTTACAGGACACTACAATTCTCAACTTGACATTGATCCAGAACATCATAAAAGGCCCAAAGACAAGATTCCCTGGATTCTCATTGGCATATATCTAATTGTGCCAGCCAAGTTGAGTACCTTAAAAGCAAAGAACATTGATTTCCCATTCTACTACCACTTCACAGCATCTTAAATAGTACTAGGCACAGACATAATAGGTTTGCAATATTGACCTGTTGCTCAATGTCCATATTCTTCCAAATAAAAGCAGATGTCCTGGATTTCTAAGCAGAAAGGGGGTACCCGGTGCATTAGAAGCAGCCAGACAGTATCTACCAGGTTGATGCCCATCTCTATCCTTTGGGAGTAAAGAGGGAAGAGACGATTAAGAAACACCAATATGCGCCCTGGCTGGTGTAGCTCAGTGGATTGAGCTTGGGCCTGTGAACCAAAGGATCACGGTTCGATTCCCAGTCAGGGCACATGCCTGGGTTGCAAGCACGCATGAGAGGCAACCATACATTGATATTTCTCCCCCTCTCTCCTTCCCTTGCCCTCTAAAGATAAATAAATAAAATGTTTTTTTTTTAAAAAAAGAAACACCAATATGCCACACACTATTCCAGGTTCTTCCTCACAACAATCCTAGGACTAGGTGTCATGCTCCCCATTTGCAGATAAGAAAATTTAAGCTCAGGAAACTAGTGATTTGGCCAAGATTCCAGAGCTGCTAAGTTGCACAGCCAAAGTCTAACTCTGGTGTACCTCACTCCAAACGCACACCTTCTCCATGAGGAACCTCAAGTCTGACGTTGTGGTGATGCACACAAGTAAAAACCTGTTTCCCTGTGTCCTGAATTCATGGGTAGTTCAGCCTGGCAGGTGGTGGCTAGGAGACATGTTGTCCAGGAACCCTGTGAGCTCCACTTCTGACTCAGCCCCCTGGAGCCAGCCTCACCCGTAAGTGTCGGTGGGAAGTCCTGCCCCCGATGCCCATGCACACGTCTCCAGTTGCTCATACTGTAGGCTCAACATGTGGTCGGTTTGTAGCTTGGCTACCAGGCCTGGGAGATGAAAGCCAGACATCATCCCTTTAAATGGACAATGGGTTGCATTCCTAGCCCCATCCACCCCTCCCCAGAGTGTAGCAGACAAATCGATTCAGTGAGATTGACTGTATCTACAGCACATGAAATTCAGAGAACAGCAGGTTGAGACAGGCCCCCAATGACTGGCTTGAAGGTGATTCAATCATAAAGAACTCGAGACCTTTGCATGGTGGATTTGGGAAACTCCCCTCCCTCATCCCTGGAGTGCATGAAGAGAATATTGCCCTCATTGTTTCTGCAGCCATCCTGTGGTCATGAAGGAAGGCAGCCCATGAACCATGACAACACAGAGAGAAGGATAAAGCCAAGAGAAATGCAGAGTAATAAAGTCGATTCTCTAGTCAAACTGCATCTAGGGCCACCCTCTCTGGGATTTGTATGAAGCAATAAATCCAAGTCATTTCGAAGCTAGTTTGATCAGCTTGTTTTTTCTATTGCAACCCAAAGCACCCTAGCTGATATACTCCTGCTATTCCATGCACTTACTTCCAGGTTTCCAGGCAGGATGAGTCGCTTCTGGTTGTCAATACCAGTGAGAGCAGCATAGCTATTCTATGGGGAAATGAGGGGGGAAGGATGAGCCCTAGTTGGAGGGGCAGGGATTCCCTCTCTTTGTCACTGAGAAGTGAAAAGAATGCAGTGTGTGTGTGAAAGGAGGTGGAGCACTGTCACCCGGAACAGTCCAAGAGGCCAGGTGGAGGGAGCCGAGGCAAGCTGTTTTCAAGGTGGTGCTAATCTTTGGGGCTAGAATGAAGTTCCCTTAAGATGCTAGGAGGAAAGTGAGCAAGAAAGCTGTGTTGGCTTTTTAAATTCCTTACACTTGCTGTGTTTATTGCCCTTTGTCCTCTTCAAATTGACTGACGTCTCAGGCCTGCTCCTGCCTGCCCCGGCTATGCTGTGGTAGAACATGAAGATACATGGTGACTGGCACTCGGCACCCATTCCCATTTCCTTCGTCACAAACTGGGGAGGCTGGGGAACCAAAAACTAGAGATTTCTTCTTTGCAGCTGGGGATCTGGGTGTCAGTTACCTTCTGCCAATTCTGGGATTCGGAAGGTAAAGCGAGGAGGTGTGCATCTTCCTTCCTGTGGCTGTTGCTCCTGGCAAGCACAGCCATAGAAATAATAGGCTTTTCTGTAACGGTTCTCAGTATCCAGCTGTGGACCTGAGAGGCAAATGTGTTAGAGCAGGAGTCCCCAACCTCTAGGCCTCGGACCGGTACCGGTCCAGGTCTATTAGGAACCAGGCCGCAGAACAGGAAGTGATCTTGAATGTGATGTGGTTGACTCATCCCGAAACCATCCCCAACCACCCTACCTTGGTCCATGGAAAAATTGTCTTCCATGAAACCGGTCCCCAGTATCAAAAATGTTGGTGACCGCTGTGGTAGAGGGGGCACTCCCTGCTTCCTGACACACCCCTTGGGGATGAGTTGTTGGACTGATGGCAGTACTGGCCTCCTGGCTCTCCACCTTCCCGATGGCCGCAGAAGCTGCAGCTACCTGGATGGTCAGCTCTGTGGTCATGTCCTACAGTCAGGTCTGGGAGTCATTCCTGCAGCCAAGCCAGAACCAGCTCCTGGAGCCCTTCTAATGGTTTTATAAGCACCCTCAGTTAAATACCTTTCTGTGTAAAGTCTATGCAGTGGCCTCTCTCCTGAATCTTAACTTTGATAAGGAGCCAAAGGTGAACGTGTTGTTCCCACTGAGGACGCACATGGAAGGGCAAAAGCAGTCCTTGGGGCCCACACGGAACTCAGGGGGACAGAATGAGAGTGGTGAGGTCAGCTGGCAGGTTCTCCTTCCTGATCTGAACGGCCAATGGTCTGGACCTCATTCACTGAGTGAAACTACGTTCTCTCCTGGAGAACAGGGTATGATGTAATGTGCTTGACTGAGCATGTGCGGCAGTTCCTGCCTGCACGCTGCCATCGCGTCCCCAAGCTCTGACTGGAGTGAGGAGTGGGCCTGTGTTATAGTCCCCACTTCCCCAGTTAAGACACCAGTGTTCAGAGGGTATGATCAGAGGGACCCTGACAAATATCTCATCAGGGTTCCACAATGGCAGCTCTTTCAATCCACTCACTGTTAGAGGCTCATTCCTCTTGGATTAATCACTGGCCCCTACAGTTTCTTCTTTTAAAGTCAGATCTCTAGGATCGAGGGCCATGCACTGAGTTCCTAATATGCCACTATAAGTGAGCTTAGGACCTTGATCCTGATAAAATGATGTGATGTCGCAGAACCCCTTGAGGCCTACAGGATGGGCAGTGGGAGGGAGTTGGAGAGGGCTCTTGCCAGGGGAAGAGCCAGCCAATGCCAATGGTCTATTTCTTGGACATCATAACTTCTCTAGTGGCCCGCCCTGCTGTCACAGCTTTTCTCTTCAGGGTAGGAGAAGGCCACAGGTCTGCTGTAGACACAGCCATGGAAGCTGGAGGAGTGCGGGGTGGGTCTGAGAGTGTGAAGCTGGCACAAGACCCAGCCTCCTTCCTTTGCCAGGAAGCTTGGCAGGATCAGTCCCCTAGCAAACCCTGTGTGGTCCAGGCCCTGCCAGGAACCCTGGAGCTAGAGTGGCAGAATTACCCGACAGCGTAGAGAGACGACAGCTAGGAAGGATTTACTTTGTCAGCAGTGCACTGGATGATTTCCCCATGCTCAGACCAGGGTAGCAATAAGACCAGCAGGCCTCACCCTTCCTGCAAACTGCCAAGGAGCCGTGCTAGCTGTTAGCACCGATGCTGTGCCCCCTACCAGCGTGGCTGACAGAGAGAACTTAGAGCCAACCAGGAGACACAAACCCAGGAAGATGCCACTGCAGAACGCGTTGCCAGGTTGGAGCCAGCCCAAACTGGGTCCTCTTCCACCTGATGACTGTTTTCTGAAGGAGGCACCAGACTCAGGGGTGGCTCCCAAAAGAATTTGACAGGAAGATGTGCCACCTCATCTTAAGTTCCTTCGCAGCATTTCTGAAGTTGACGGGAATGTAGGGAAGCGAGGCTGATAAGCCCGCTGTCCTCTCCAGGCGGACTAATCAGACGTGAAGTCTTGGCAAGAGATAACCAGGTGATAGGAGAGCCAAAATGACATCGCATCAATTCCGTTTCGGATCCAGCACACCGCCGTGCCTGTCGCCTCCCCTGGTGGCTGGCATCCTGCACACACGGGAGGTATTTGCAGGCTAGGATGTCTGTCCCCACTTTACCCCATAGCTGTCACTCTGGGGTACGCTGGGAACACGTTTGTCACTATGTGTAAAGCCACACACTTCAAGGGGCGGCCACTCTGGAGGGGAAGCCAGCTTCGTCCTGCCCTCCTCCCCTGCCCCAGCATTTGTGAGACAGACATCGCCCTTGGCATTCTAGACAGACGCCAGGCCCAGGGATGTCTTCCTGAAGCCGCCCCTGGAGAATCAGATGGGGCTTTCCATCAGAAGAGTTGTTCCCATCAATAATGAATTCCAAATAATTTATTCACTTCAGGAGTAAGAGGCTGGCATACAATCCTTACCACTGGTTTGAGGAGATAATTGATTTCATGTAGTTGAAAGATGGGGAAAAGAAACAACCCCAGCTGGTTCGGAGGCACTAGTGAATGCTGTCTCAGTTTAATTACAGCTCCATCTTTAGCTGCCACGGGTTCTTTCCTCTTGGAATTAAAATACCAGAGCAACTTGAAATGTAACCGTGATGAGTTTTCCCCAGGCTGCTCCCTACCTTGCATCCTGGCTCAGGGCACTGTTATAAGCACACTTCGAGCCTTTTTCAATAGATAGTTAACGCACCATGCAAGCGTCGCCTGTGTGACACAGATAACTCGGGGGAACAGCACAAAGTAAATGAGATGCATTAGTGCCTGGATGGGAACTGAAGATAGAAGTTCTCAGAACTTCTTGTTTAATCTATAGAAATGGATTTACCTCCTGTGCTTAAGATTTCAAAATCGTAATCATATTCTGAAGAGATGTTCCCACTCCAGGTACTAATATCAATATGTACAAGGAAACCATTAACTGGCTGTACCTCTCAGCAGCACCTATTATATGTCAACAAGGTAACTGAGGTGATAAAACAAACTCTTAGTAGAAATTTAATTACTCGCCATTGAGATTTGGGCGAGGACTGGGGATTCTAGATTCCTTCCCCCAGCACTGGAGGCTGCGGAACACAGCCATTCACCAGGAATGAACATTTTTAATAGGTGTTTTCCTTGCTTCTAAAGATCAGAGCACCAAAGGCCAGTCACTTTCAAATTCACAGAAACTTTCCAATTCGGTTCCTTGGGGATGGCAAGGCTGAGGTGAAGTGGACGCCTGGGGAGGGGCAGGGGTCAGGGGAGAAAGAAACTGTCAGTTTCCATCCATTTCTTTGGTCAACTTCGGGGATGGCTGGGGCCTGCGAGGTCATTTTGTAAGTGATTTCTGAACATTTAATTATGTCAGATTCCTGACCAATGGCCACTTTTCAAGCTGGCATGATTTGTCATTTATAATATGATCTAAAACAGGGTCCCGTCCTCTTGTGTAGCTAGCTAAGCTGGTTTCCCTTCTCTAGACACACCATTGGTGCCAACCGAGCTGCCCTCAGCCCAGCCCCACCCCAAAGAACCCCCTATTTGCACCTTCTCTGTAGTAACTTCAGGTTCCCTTTCTTTCTGCCAACACTCACTGCCTTCATGCACCCTGAGTATGAGTCCAGGCACAATGCCTGGCAAATAAAAGGTGTCCAATAAGAGGATAGGTGCACGGTGGATGCCAGTGTGACTCCACCTGGGAGCCATCTTGCTCCAAGGTCTAGGTAAAAAAGGCATCAAACCACACCAGCTCTATCAAGTGTCAAGCCCTCTCACCCAGTGGGTGCAGGTTCTTGGCACAGGGTTTCATCATCTCAAGGCCACTTCCACCTGGGAGACTTGCCAGTACCCAATATCATCACAGCCCTAGAGTGAAACTCAGACACCTTCTCAGTGTTCCAAAGGGAAAAATTATTCATATCAAGTATTTTGGAATTGGTGGATTTTCATGAAATGAAGGCATCATGCACTTGTACATTACAGGCATCCCAGGAAACAGCCCTCTTCCAAGATGCCTCTCCTCTCCCTTTGAGGCTTCCCCCCTCACCCCCTGAGCCCCCTGAACCCCCCTCAACTCCCATGGGGGGAGGCTCTAAATTCTCCCCCTTTTTTCCATTATGCAAAACAACTGAGCCAATCTGGGTTGGGGCAGGATGTAGTAGGGTGTCCAGCCTTCTGGTGCAGCTAGGACTGAGGGATTTCCTGGGGGGGGGGGTAGGGCTTTCAGTGTGGAATCTGGGACAACCAACTGGATGGTTGGTTGCCTTGGAAGAAGTGTCTCCGAATGGGTAGTGCAAGCTGTGGAGGAAATGGTACTTTCTCCTCCTTGTTGTATCGGTGCTCTCCTCCCCTGCCATGGGGAAGAGCCCCTTGTAGATCATTGTTCTCAACCTTAGCTGTCTCTTAGAGTGGTGTGCGGAGATTTGAAACATCTCTGTGTCCAAGCCACATCTCAGAACAGTTGAATCAGGGTCCCTCAGGGTAGGCCGCCAGTTGCAGTTGTCTGTCACAGTGACTGGCACCATGGTGTCTGCGTCACAGATGGGCAGTCTAAGACCGGGGTAAAGAAATGTTGGTAGCCTGCAAAGAGGGCTCCAGTGGAAAGTTCTCACTTTCCAGCATCCCCATGCTGCACAAGAAACTTCCCCTTCCTCAGGCTCCTTCTTCCCTCCTGAGAGACCACAGGGACCTTTGCACTGTTAATTAGCTATTGATTTGCATTTACTCCTCCCTCTTCCTTCATTATGTGGCCTCTTCTTGACCTTCAAGCAACTTCTTGATATTCAGTTCTCAGTTCAGAGGTCACCTGCTCAGAGAGCTCTGTCCAGGCTCAGTTAGCCTCCCTGATTCCTGTTTATCAAATCATCCTATTTTATCATCTTCATAATATGGACTATTGTCTATAATTATCTTATTCATTTTCTTGTGCACTGTCTTCTCCTATTCAAATTAAACATCCACGAGATGAGGGCTCTGTTTAGTTCACCACTGGGTGCATCACACCTAGAATAGTAGCTGGTACATAGTTAGTGCTCAGTGAAAACGTGTGGAACCCATTAATGTTAGTATTCCCTCTGAGACACGGATGGCAGGAAGGCTAGCACAAAGAGAGGGAAACATGTGTCCCAGCTCCTACAGCGAGGCTGGTTGGCTCCTGTCGCCGTTCCCTGGCTCCCTTGCCGGTAAAATCCGACAGCTACACCCACCGGAGGGCCTGAGCATGGAGACGCCGCGGACCAAATGAGAAAATGCTGGTGAAAGTGCTTTGACGAGTGAAAATGCGAGTTAAGTGGGAGAGATGTTATTATCTTCCGCCATCTGCTTTACTTTAATCTTTTTTTCCCTCGGTAAGCGGACCTATTGATTGTAGCTTGCTGGTGGAAGCTCTCACTGTCTAATTACTGCCCCAGCTCAGCCTGTCACTGTGTCCTCTGCAGTCAGCACGTCCTGACACTGACCCCTGATACTGCGGCCCTTTGCAGATCAGCTGGCTCTGGCACCGTGCGCCCTGCGCAGAGGAGGCAGGTCTCCTCACTCTCCTCTCCTGGGAGGCAGCCCAGCTGGGGCGAGGCAAGGACATGCGTCTGCAGTTGCCAAACAGGCGGCGGGAATGCGATTGTCGCTGGAACCAGTGGCCTGCAGCCAGGCAGGACTGTGTCCCACCATTATACAGTTTGGAGCGTTCCCAGTTCCTGGCTTCCAAGGGAATGTTCCCGGCAACAAAAAATTTGGCCGGGAATAATATTATTGGTAATGGTTGGGTGGGGGCGGTGGTAGTGTGGGGTGCTAGGAGGATAAATCACTTCTAGTGATAATAATTTCTTTCCCTTATATTATAGAAAGTCTCCAAACATCCATGGGATTTTCGTATTCATCACCTCACTTGACCCTCACAGTACTATTGTGATAGCACCATCAGTGTAAATATGGATGAGAAATAACCTATACTCTGTTCCTGCCACAGGAACTACAAAGAAAACCACATGCATCCAACTTTGACCCTAAACAGAGAGGGATAATTATTTTGAGAATTTATAACCATAATCCAGCTTTCCCATGGGTAGTCCAAGAAGCCTCAAATTAAAAATTTTAGGAAGTGAAACTAAATTAATAGTGGTCCTTGGCACCTAGGGAATAAGATGCTAACTCTCTGAAGGAGTGTTAATCCAAACCTCCAAGAATTGCCATAGATAAAAATGCAAAGATATAGGCCCTGGCTGGTGTAGCTCAGTGGATTGAGCTCAGGCCTGTGAGCCAAAGGATCGCGGTTCGATTCCCAGTCAGGGCACATGCCTGGGTTGCAGGCCAGTTCCCGGCAAGGGACCCATGAGAGGCAACCATACATTGATATTTCTCTCCCTTTCTTTCTCTCTCTCTCCTTCCCTTCCCCTCTAAATAAATAAATAAATAATTTTAAAAAATGCAAAGGTATAAACTCCCAATAAAAAACCACAAAGTATTAGGAAACAACCTAAGTGTCCTTCAGTGAATGAATAGATTTTAAAAATAAGGAAATCCTGCCATTTGTGACAACACAGATGGACCTTGTGGGCATTATGCTAAACAAAATAAGCCAGAAAACAGCAAATACCAAGTGATCTCACTTTTATGTGGAATCTGAATAAGTAAATAAATGAGAACTCAGAGGTACAGAGAACAGACTGGTGGTTGCCAGGGACGGCACACGGGGGTATGAGAAGTGGGAAGGTGGTCAAAGGTACAAACTTCCGCCTACAACCCTGGGTATGTGATGTACAGCATGGTGACCGCAGTTAGTGGTACTGTGTTGCATATCTGCATGTTACTAAGAGAGTAGATTGTAAAAGTTCTCCTCACAAGAAAATGAAAATTGTAACTACAAGTGGTGATAAATGTTAACTGGACTTATTAGGGTAATCATTTCACAATGTGTACATATTAAATATTAGGTATACCTAAACTAATGTTATATGTCAAGTATGTTTCTAATTTTTTAAAGTTAACTTTATTGGGGTGATATTGGTTAATAAGATTATATAGGTTTCAAGTGTACATTTCTATGATACATGATCTATATATTGTATTGTGTGTCCACCACCCAAAGTTCTCAACTTTTTTATGAAAAAACCTTTTAAAATCACAAAGTATTGGAGGAAGCAAAGTATTGTGAGCAAGAATCAGCAAACAGCAGAACTGAACCACAAAGTCATCAGATATTGAAATGCCCAAGCAAATTAGATGTATGTAAAACATGTTCACTCAACCCTACACGTCTCTTAACATTTCTGTAACATCACCCTTCTCTCTGTCATTCTAAACTGCATTCTGGATAATTTTTTCAGGTCTATATTCTAGTTCACTCTCTTTTCAGTATTCTAATCTGTTGAAGCCATCGGTTGAGGTTTTTTAATTTACTTTTTATTGTATTTTCCCATTATCATGTATCCTCCTTATTTTTTTTTTAATTTTAACAATTACAGAGGAGAGGAAGAAGGGGGCTGAGGCAATCTTTGAAAAGATAAGAATTTTCCACAGATTCTAAACAAAAAAAATACAAGGAAGGATAAATAAAAGATATAATTACATGACAGAATAGACCCAAAACCTAGTATGACTTGCACAAATGGTTTAGTCCCTGGCTTTTGTTCTAGCTCCATAGCACAAGTTCAAGACCAAGCTGGGAGTGATAATGAGCATTGTGCCCAGGCACAAGCAAACTGGACCACACTGCACTGTGTTCTGGTCATACTGTATATTGTATAGCACCACCATTGTACGTGACGTTGAGCTGAAAAATGGAAGATATTTTTTCAGAAAGTCTGATGTGACCCTCATTCTCTTGTAATTGACATGTACAACAATATACTCTTTCGTGAAAATTGGAGTCTAGATGCTTACATCTCTGTCTCTCCTGTGTATTCTCACTGAGCTGCCTTCCACGTGTATCTTTTAAAGCAAACCTCATCTGAATTATCCAAGTCCACGTCTGATTTTTCTATCAGGCTGAACCTACCTCTGACGTCTATCTTATAATTCAGTACAATGGTCACGCACTCCCCATACATATCACACTGCAATCACAGAATGCAAAAGACAAAGGGAAAGTCTTAAAAGCATCCAGAGAGGAAAAACATCATTTTCAAAGAAATGCTTGTTGGAAGAGCAATGATTGAAAGCCAATAGTAACAACGGAAGCCAGAAGATAGTGGAAAAAATATCTTCTATGTGTTGAAAGAAAATACTTAGCAACCTAAAATCCTATACTTTGGAAAGAAATGCATTTCAAAGCATTTTCAGACAAAGTGATTCTTCTACCAACAGACCATCCCCAAAGAAAATTAAGAAATACTGAAAGATAAAATGCTACATTTCAAAAATTGTGAAAAGCAACTAAAGCAACTCCCCACATTTTTAACCCTAAATGACATTAGAAATGAGGGAATAAAGGCTAAGAACTAATGAGCCAAACGTCTGACTGGTGAAGGTAGGCAAAGCCACGGAGTCAGGCTTAGCTTGACTCTGTGCCACGGTCTGAGACAACTATGTCAAAGGCTGAATTGCCTCTAAGAACACTTAGAGAAGTACAAATACTGTGATAAAATCTTTTAAGGCCACACAATCACAGATGACACTAACTTCACATTCCCTGAGATTTTGGTTCTGGGAATTGGGGTGGCAAGGATGAGTATAAGGGGAACCTGGAGTTAGAGAATGGGAGCAGGAGCAGAACCAAACTTTCTTGCCCCTTCTCTCAGGATGAGGAACCCTAAGAGTCGGCCACTGTCCTGCCCTCTTCGGGCCCTGTTGTCCTACTCTGGAGCAGGCAGACACCCATTAGAACAGAAGCAGAAGGATGCAGAAGAGCACCCCTTAAATCCCATTTGTAATTCTTCTGTCCCTGCCTCTTGACTAGCTAACTTGCTGATCCACTAGCATTCAGCATCAACACTAATTTTATAAGGATGCCTCTCCTAAGCAGCTTCCTGCCAAGCCTGGGCCATTCTAAGTGATATTATTAGTTGTACTTCTTGCATTATAGCCCCTTTACAGTATCATTGAAATTGCCCACTTCTTGTCTGAGATTCCCACTAACATTAAGTTTTCAAAGACAGAAATTGTGCCCATGTGTCCTCAGTATCTGGCTTGGAACACAGCACAAGCTGGTGCTGTACATATGAACAAATTCATCTCAAATAAAAGAAGTCTAAACTAGTGTAGTCAATTGGATGACCCACTCCTGTTAGAGACAAAAATGTAGGAGACTCAGTCTCTGAAGGGTTAGATTCTCTTTTTAAGGTAAGAGTTGCACAGTAAACCTCTCTACTTACTCAGGAAGGTTTATCTCTCTGGTCCTCTGTAACTGTGTAATTTTCTAGTGCATGGGAACCATTCTGACATGCTTTACAGAGTCTGGTGGCCAGAGCAGACAGGGGCTCTCTATTTGTGTAACACCCATCCCTTGAGCACCTCAGTCTTGTGTCTGACACTGATTGGCTGTGTGATCTTGAAACAGATTGTAGCACTTCCCTGGGACTCCCAGTGTCGGGCCAGCTGATGTTGAGGCTGTAACTGAGCTGGAATGTGATTTGGAATGTGATGTTGATTGTCACCTACATCTCGCCTCCTTTAGGAACCTGCTAGAAAGCCCTGATTGTCTACAATGTCCTGAAAATTCCTTGCTCTCAGAGCCAATGGTCAGATCCACTGATTTGGATAAGGAGTGAACTTAGGAGAATTTAATTCTGTATGACCTTAGATAATTCATATCTCTCTGAGTCTCTGAGTTGTTGTCATAGCTTTGCTTATGTGTTTGGTTTTTTTAAATTTTTTTATTGTATGTCTTGTTTTTTTTGTTTTTCTCCACAAAATATAGGGTTTGGATTAGAGGGATGATTCTTAACCCCGACTTCATTCAGAATCCCCTGGAGAGGCATTAAGACACTCTCATGCCTGCCGCTCCTCCCATTCATGCCGGGGCCCCTCCCCGTGTGGTTAACTCAGAGTCTCTGGGAATGGGGGCCAGCATTTTTAATAAGTTCCCCAAAATTCTGATGCACAGTGAGAGCTTGAATCGTCCCGGACTAGATGGTGTCTGCAGTCTTTCCCAGTTCTCTGACCCTGCGACCCAGGCATCTACGCTGCTGCAGCCTGCAGCCTTTGGGATGTTGTCCGAGCCCTGTCACAGTACCCTGAGCACAGCCCTTGACTTTGGTCAATGCTCACAGGGTCATTAGCTCAGACTCATCCGATCTCTACTGTCCATGGGGGCCCCAAATCTGACTCAGCATCCTGGCTTATAGGGCCCATCTGATTTTGGTATTTGAAGGCAAAGGAAATCCAGACCTAAGCTAATAACAGAGCAACTACTGTGTACCATCACAACACAGATAATTGCTAATCCTCACAACCACTTTTAGGTACCAGATGCATTTTTTTTCCTCTAAAAAAGGACACTAGAGGCTCAGGGAAATGAAGTGACTTGACAAAAGCAAAGCTGGTGTTTTGGTGGGGCTGAGATTCAAGCTCAAGTTCATCTGGATCCAAACCCCACATTCTTCCGTTGTACCTACTTGGTCAAAGAGAGACCATACTCAGGGCCAGGAGAGAATGGGTTTACCTAAGGCAGAAGCACTGGAGTTTGGCTGGGTCACTGGCTGTCAGAAGTCCCAGGAGAAGCCCTTTCATCAGGTGGGAGCTGAGCCCCACAGTCCCCTCAGCTCCAGACCCCCCTGTGTGGGGAGACACTGCTCCTGAATAACACACATCAGGCTGCCAGCCTCAGTTTGTATTTTTACAGTCCACTAATTAAGCCATTTTAACTAATTTGTTTGCATTTTGTATGAGCAAGTTGGGCTTTTGGATTGACTAATGTAATTGCAGCTGGTTTCTGCCAAATACAAATTACTCAGTCTAGTGTGGGTTAGAGAGAAAAGCAAATATTTAATAGGCATCAATACCCTTGTAGCTTTTTAGTGGAGCCTTCCCCCCCCCCGCCCCCCGTGAAAAGTTGAAGTAATTTCTGCAGCATCTGATTGAACTTTCATGTTGGGAAATGACTTTTTAATCACTTTTTTGAAAAATAATAATGAGGCAAATGCTTCAGTGGCTCTGTGGAAGTTTATCTCTGATCCATTTACCCCATGAGTCCAGGAACATCCGGGACTTTTCTGTCTCCAGGTTGGCTTCCCACAATTCCCCTCTGCGCAGACCACTCCAGTGCCTGCCGATCATCCACAACACAGGCCATCCCAGCTGGAAGGGGCCTGAGGGACCGTCTAGGCCATCAGTTCTCAAGGTGTGTCTGCGGACCAGCAGCATCAGCATCTCCTGGGCACCTGTTAGAGAGACAAATTCTCAGGCCTGCCGAGTCAGTAATTCTGGGGATAAGGACAAGCAAACTCTTTTAACAAGCCTCCCAGGTGATTCGGACACCTGCTAAATGTTGAGAACTGTTGACCTCATCCAACCACCTCATTTTACAGATGAGGAAACTGAGGCCTGGGAAGAGGCATGTGGTCACAGCAGGAACTGTGTCTGCTTCACTCACTGGGCTTCCCCCAGTTTTAGCCCAGGGCCTGTGGTAAGCACTCAGTGAATATTTGCTGGATGAATGAATAATGGAGTAAATGAGCTAGAACTAGAAACAAAGTCTCTTAATTCTGTTTTACAGGCCAGTGTTTCTTCTTGCTCTGAGGAAGGACTACTTCTTGGTTCTCGCTCTAGGAGAGGGACAACAGTTAGGGCTGGAAACATTATATCCCTTGGGGGAAGACAGCCTGGCACTCACAGCCTTGCTCCCGAGCCATGGGCCCACCTGGCTCAGCCATCCCTAACCCAGTGGATTGGCCAGGCCCAAACCCCATGAGAAATTGTTTCCATTGCTTCCATAGACTCTAATGCAGTCTGAGGCAGAATCAGGCCCCTGTCTGGGTGTTTGGTTCCCTGACCAATAACCTCAGCTCAGCTAGTGAATGGGAAGAGTAAAGCTGAGATTTGATCCATGAAAAGAGGGTGGCTGATTGTAAAGATAGGATGTTAGGAAGGTTAAATTTCTGGGGAAGAAAGAAGAAGGGGAAGAGGAGGAAGAGGAGGAGGAGGAGGAGGAGGAGGAGGAGGAAGAGGAAGAAGAAGAAGAAGAAGAAGAAGAAGAAGAAGAAGAAGAAGAAGAAGAAGAAGAAGAAGAAGAAGAAGAAGAAGAAGAAGAAGAAAGTAGTAGTAGTCCTGGTCCCCAAAGCTTCCGATGGCAGGCCAGGGGAGCCCTGTTGTCTAGATCTGCATGAAGTGCCCTCCACTCCCTGGACCCTGCCCCAAGGCCTACCCTGATGATCTTCGAGGAATGAGAAGAAGAGGAAGGAAAACAGTGCCCATGAATTTTCACACCAACAGGAGAATCTCCCAGGGCCATGAGGAACAGGCTTCTAAAAAGGGTTCCTGGATTCTTAATTCTGTTAACTTCTAAGAATTTAGGAAACAACTAAAAGTACCACACCATATGGATTCAGACACCCAAGGAGCTTATGTTCGTCTAAACTCAAGTACAAATGGCTCTTAGGACATGCAGCTGCCCAAATCCCTTGACTTTCTTGTCTACGTGTATCATGGAGCCAATGAAAGGACTGCACAGTCTTTTCAACCCTCAAGGCATCCTTTCTACCCTCCCTCGGGCACTCAGTACCTTCATAGTTATTTCTCCTTCCCTGAAACCTTTCCTCTGGAAAAAACTGGACAAACTCATTCACATACAGGGGGTAGGAACTAATGAGAGTTGCCACCTCCACCCCATGGAAGACGTAAGCTGAAGATTCCATGCCCAAGTACTACCTGTTAGCTGTTAGTTCCTAATTTGTTGTAGACTATCTAACCCATGACCATGTCTTCTAAGACTAGGTCCCCACCCACATTAGGGATTGGTCCTCTCTTGGGCAACTTCTGACCCAATAGGCCAAAGAGACTCTCCCTCTAGGGAGTTTGGAGTTGGCCAGTCGAAAAGTCAGTAGGACTCTGCTGGTCACCCAGGTGAGGAAATGTAAATCTCAGGACTCAGAGGGCCTTGGTCCATCAGGCACACAAAGAAGCCAGAATGTCAGGCAGCAGACAGGCATGACCAAAGCAGAGGTGACAGTGAGTGAGGGTGAGAGTGAGGGAGAGACTGGCCACCTCTCTCCTGGTGCCTCTTCCACGTCTGATCCCAGACCTTTCCAAGGCAACTTCTGCTACGCGGCTCCCTGAGATCCTCTTGTTTCCTTAACTGAAACACCCACATCATTTTAATGATGCTTGTTTGACTAGGTTTCTCTTACATGTCACAAGGATGTTCTTTGAGTTCCACACAGAGCTGTGTACCACAGACACATCCAGTGATTCTCTGTGGAACAAATGAGCGATGCTCAGTTCCATGGCTTGCAGATGCCAGCCCAGCTGATTGCCCACACCTGCTGGCTGTGTTTGAATTGCCTTGGGTGCTTGCTCAGCGCACAAAATCCAGACCCACCTTTGGACGTTCTGATTTAGTCTATGGTTGGGCTTGAGGATTTGTATTTTTCTGATGCTCCCTAGGGCTTCCAGGTGGAGGGCTAAAGAGGTTCCTAGTTATCCCTGTATAGATTCTTACTTCATTTTTTCTTGAGTTAAAGAGTTCTATTTTATCCCTGGCCAGGTAACTCAGTTGGTTAGAGCATTTTCCTAATATGCCAAGGTTGTGGGTTTAATCCTCAGTCAGGGCACATACAAGAATCAAGCAATGAATGCATAAGTAAGTGGAACAACAAATCAATGTCTCTCTCTAATTTAAATAGAGTTCTATTTTTTAAAAAAATTAAAAAAAAATTAAATAGAGTTCTATTGTAAAAGACAATTTTATTAGCAAATAATTATTGTGCACCTACTAGGAGCAAGCCAATGTTCTAGATGCTAAGGAAATAGCACTGAAAAACACGGATGAGGTGCCTGCTTCTGATGGGCTGGCACCTAGATCAAAGGCATGGGAATTAAAGAAGTTAACAAACAAAAGACGGTGATGATCATTTCTGAAGAGGAAATGGCCGTGGAGACAATAACAAAGGCTGAAGTGAAAGAGTGACATCAGGAGCCAACCGAGGTGATCACGCAGAGAAAGACTCCTTGAGGAGGTGCCCTTTGACCAATTCAACAGGAAGGCAGCAACTATGGACGCCTGTGAGAAGAGCACTCTGACAGAGGGAAGAGACCATGCACAAGCATTGACGTGGGGGTGTGGTGGTCTGTCATATTCAAAACCAGACAGACAGAAGGCCTGGTGGCTGGCATGTGCACATCCTTGAGAAGAGCACTTTCAGTGGAGGGATGGGGATGAGAGACAGACTGGACAGCATCCTTAGCTCTTTGGGACTGTTTTATGTCAAAGAGAAGCAGCAGGTAAATGGGGCAGTAACTGCAGAGGGTCATCAGCTCGAGGGAGGGATCCGTGATGGTGATCATTTGGTTCATTTGATTTTACTGAAGCAAGTTGGGTATTGATGGGAATGATCAGCTCAGGCTCCCCTGGGAGTGCCCAACCCCTCAGATCCTACCATCCTCTGTGGAGGGGTCCAGCAATCGGCAAAGACTCTCAGGGTGTTTACCGCTCCTATTGATATGGCCCCTCCCAGGCCCCTCACTGCAGAGAGGGGCTGTAAAACACTCTCATTGGACATCTGCACACCTCCTGCCTTTGCTTGGGCTGTTCTCTTCAGTAGAGGATGGACAGTGAGGGCCTGGATCAGAGGGCTGACCCCAGCCTGCACAAAGGAGACACCATCGCTCCATGCACAGCGGGCAGGGCTTCACCACTCAGAGAATGTACCCAGCCAAAGGGACTTCAGCAGAGCTCTTCCTAACCTGGGCTCTAAAGTGGCTGAACAAAAGGAAGAATATCCAGAATTTATGAGAATGTCTTAAAAAGCAATCTTGTATTAATTATTACATGCAGAATGTAATTATAGATTAAAATGAAGGCTGTTTTATTTGTCGGGTGAGAAAACCATGTGCCAGGCATCCTTACAGTTTCTTGGGCTGTGAAAGCTGCCCTCTCATGGCCACTCCCCATCCCTCCAGAGCCTGCCTCCCTCATGGGCACACATTCACACACACACACGTGCACACACACACACACTGTGCTTATCCCAGAGTACTCCGATGTCATCTGAGGTCCAACAAACAACCCAGGCGTCGTTTTAATCATCAAAATGAGAGACAATGGAATCTCTACTGATTTGAGAAAGAACTACTCAAGCAAAAACTCACAGACACAGACAACAGTATGGTGCTTACCAGAGGGAAGGGTGGGGTGGGGGAGATAAAAGGGTAAAGGGGAAATAAATGATAGTGGAAGGAGGCTTGACTTGGGGTGGTGAACGCACAACACAGTATACAGATGATGTGTTGTAGAACTTTACACCTGAAACCTGTATAATTTTATTAACCAATGTCACCCCAATAAACTTAATAAAATTAAATTGAATTTTTTAAAAAAATACAGGCTACTTAAGATTTTTCTCAGTGTGTTTAGAAATGTAACCATCTAGAATAGCATAGATTTTAAACGAATAAAAGCCCCCCCTCCCCCAGCCCTGGCTAGTGTGGCTCAGTAGATTGAGTGCCAGCTTGCAAATCAAAGGGTCACTGGTTCGATTCCCAGTTGGGGCACATGCCTGGGTTATGGGCCATGTCCCCAGTAGGGGACACGTGAGAGGCAGCCACACATTGATGTTTCTCTCCCTGCCTTTCTCCCTCCCTTCCTCTGTCTCTAAAATAAATAAATACAATCTTAAAAAAATAAATAAAAGACTTACTCAAGTATTTTTTTAAATTAATGGAACAATTGAATAGCTAATGATGCAAATAGGGTGTAACTATCTCCTATATTTCCACCTCTATGTCCGAAACAGTTTACAGGAAAGCACAAAACTTCCATGCAAATAAAGACATAACCATTGCCTTCAAAAATCACTTCCAGTCTGTACTTGGTTTTTTAGTGGGTTCCAAAGTTATAATACATTTTTCCCCCTCACCTGTCTGGTTTGATTGTCTGCCCTCCTCAAGTTGCGTGAACAATTGAGACACCTTCCTTTTTCTGTGATAGATCCTGGCCTGGTAAGAGTGATCAGCCTGGCCATGCCAGGGCCTGAGTCCATTGGGTAGGTACCTACGCCATCCCCAGGTAGTTGGCTGGGCCCTCTGCCCTCCACCCTTGCTGGGCAGGCATTTGCCAGGTGTCTACACTCTGTGCCCTGCCATGCCTGGCTGCTGGAACATGACTGATTTCTCTTCTTTATCCTAAGTTGTGAGAAAAGGCAAAGTTGTGAGCCCAGTTCTGGCATAAGTAGATTTTGAAAAGAACTAAAGAAGGAGTCCCAATAAACACGAAGCCATAGAAGTGGTAGTGTTTACAAATTGTATAATGTTACACTGTTAGATTGTTGAGCTTCTATGTGGCTAAAGACCTGTCGTTGTTGGAGGGGTTCCCAAGGAATAGGAGGCAAAGGGGACAGTTATTTAACCTAAGAGACAGGAGGCCAAGCCTAAGGGAGAAACAAATCTAAGGATGATGTTAGGGGAAAACAAAGCAGCGATCAGGGAAGTGGGGGTGGGTGGGATTTACACATGTGTAAAGCAGACATTAAGATTACAGCCTGGGCGGGGCTTAAAAGGCCAGGAATAAAACAGCATCTCAACCTTTAGCATGTGGCCGAAGATGAACTTGGCTGGCACCCTTTTGGGTAGTGCCAGTTCTGTTCCTTGGCTTCAGCTTACACCCTTTCCCAGCCTCTTTGACCTTCAAACATTGACTGTAAAAATCCATGCACATTGATGATGATGCTTTTTTTGGAACACATCTCAGACACAGGCAAAGCAGCAAATTCTCCCCTGACGAGGGTGGGTGGGCAAGAGCAGATTCCTCTTGAGCCCACTCCAGGAAATAGAGACCATTTGAAAAGGGAGAGCCTTAGTGAGCAAGCCATGGAGGAGGTGAATGAGCGACTGTGGGCACCTCCCCTGAGAAGCAGCATGCGGGTGGTGGACAGGCACGCAGACAGCAGAGGATGGTGGTGGGATTTTAGGTGGCATTGTGAAGCTCTCAGCCGTGGGCGGGGTGGGGGGGGCAGATAGCCAGACAATCTGGAAGGGGATGGCTAGGGAGATAGGACAGAGGACTCTTCTGGCCAGATTCAGATGCCTCTGAACCACCCCATTGCAGCAATACATAGGGGCCAGGATTTATGGCTCAGAATCACATTTTGGGGGAGTGAGGTCCTAGTGATTTTGAGTCTTGGTGGAGAAGAGTGAATGTGCAAGCGGATCACACACCTGCACGGAAGGCTGGTGGGAGCTATCACCCACTTAATTAGAGTAACAGATTTCTCCTTTCTGGTAGATTCTCTGAGTAGGAGAGGAAGTAGCAAAAGTGGAATGAGAGTATTAAAAAAGACTTAGCTGATATCAGATGTTTTCTGTTTGGTTTCTGCTTGCCAGGTCTGACTAGTGTAGCTTATAATTAGTCTCTGCTTGCAGATGTGTGGTTCCAAAGAGTTGTGGATTAAGAAGAAACTCTAGAATTTCTCAGTACCTGACAAGTTGTAACGTGAAGAGCTACACTTAGTCCATTAAAGATTTTTCACAGTGACATTTGAGAAATATGCCACCTTGCCATTTATCGTTTTCAGGGCATGGGTGTTGGAAAGGAGGTTGCTATGAAGAACAAAACAAAATGGATTGCATGTGTAGAGGTGAGCTGGCAAATACTGATAAATGTACTTCACTGAATGTCAGCAAATGTCACTTGAGAAACCATTTGCAGCTACCATAACAGCCTCCCAAACCCAACTAAGAGTAGCAAAAACAGGCAAAATGAACTGGGTGTCTTGCTTCCGCATGAATAAGCAATCAGCCCTCTCAGAAGTTACACCAGAAAGTTGTTAAACTTGATATAAGGAGCTTTTCCACCCATCCTGACTCATACTATAGATTGCTACAGAGGGTTGGAGACGGTCTGAGGGCCTCAGCGCTGTGGTTCAAGGACAGACTTAACAACCCCTTGGATCCCAGGTGGGTGCCTTCCTTGTGGCCAGATCTGCATCTCCAAGGCATGCTCTCTGGGTTATTCCTGCTCCCCCACTCCTGTTGCCTTCTCTGATCCTGCAGAGCCCTCCCCGGACTCCTAGCTGACCCTCTCATGAGGTGAGATCTAGCGGGGGCTGAAGAGGTGACCTGGGTACCAGGACCCAAGGATGCAGCCCTCACATTGCCACATCAAGAGAAGGCCCAACATTCCACCCTTAAACCGGGTTTTCAGTCTCCCACTCTCGAAAAGGCTTTTCAATGTGTCCTCTGGTTAATTTGAAATTTTGAGTAATAGATTCAGCTTCTGTTTTATTCTTGGTGACCAGGTCAAAACTTTGGCTACATGTGGTTTAAGGTTTCTGGAAGCTAGGGCCAAGTTTTCTTCAGAATCCAGCTTGGGTAGAGATGGTGCCTTCTTCTTCCTCGGTGCAGTGAGTCTCCGAACTTTGTTGCACAGAAATAAATGGGAGAGAAGATCATATTCTCAGAAAAGCTCTCCTGGGAAATGCGAGACTAATTAAAGTAAAATTCCAGCCCCTCTTCATTTTCTAATCCCTCGGGGCTCCTCCTCCTCGACACACACAGGTCATCCAATACCTTTTTCCTCCTGTACATCAAGAGACTTGCAGAATAGCTCGAGTTTGTCTGGCCTTGTAAATGCACCACACACACAAGCATATTGCCCACACAAATTGAGGTCAGTTCAGCTTTCACTAGAGAGATGCTGTGGTATCAGGCTCCCAAACAAGAAGCCCTTTATTGAACGTACATCCCAGATTCTGTTTCTGAACGTGCTAATGGACAGACTTCCTTCTTCACACTGTTCTGCCATATGTTTACCCTGTCTGTGTCTGGTGGAACTGAACACATTGTACAACCAGGGAGAGACAGACTCTTGGGAAAGCCAACTTCCCTCGGATGAACTGGGGGGTGAGGAGTGAGCTAGAGGGAGGACAGTAGAAGGACGGGGTGGTGGAAGGCTCAGGGCAGAATTTTTCATAATCCTCGGTGTTTCCTTCTTTTGAATTAGGTGCTTCCTGCGGAAGGGGTGTCTGGAACTCCAAAGACATCTATTTATTATTGAAATTGAATTGCCCTCAACTTGTTGACATTTATGCTTAGTTTAGAAAGAAACAGTGGCTTTTTTTTTTTTTTAGAAGAAGAAGAAGAAGAAGGTGAAGGAGAAAAGAAAAGAAGAAGCAGAAGAAAGCCAGATTTCTGGAGCAGAGGTGGAGGGGAGGGCAAAGTGGATGAGATCCGGGAGTGGGGATGGAGATGTGAGATGTCTCCTTGAGGCATAACACAGCCTGGCACCGCTTCACTCAGCGAAGGCACTTTCTGAAGAGCAAATCTCTGCTGGATCCTAATGCGGATTGTGTATCCCAGGCCTGAAGAGCCACAAAAGCATAAAAATGCATTTTGAAGAAAAGACAGTATGGGTGTAGATTTCCCCTTGTGCCAGTATTGTTTATTTTGCTGGTGGTTGTAATTTTAAAATTTGTATCTTAAAGCTCAAACTAATAAGCATCTCTTCCCAGGGGATAAAAAAAAAAAAAAAAAAGAGCTGTTCATAATTGATTAATAGAACCAGAATCCTGCAATGCTGGAGGCCTGAGCTATGTAAAAACCTACCTTCTACTGTTTTGTCTTTAAAGAACAAAAACAAAAGTGTCTTCGTATAGACAAGGCAGCCAGTATGGTCTGTGTCTCCCAGATGAGAAAACACGAAGCTGGGTTGGGTGAGCCACTTTCTCCACGCACTAGTTAGTAGCCCCACCAGGTTTCCTTGTTTCTAATTCAGGGCCATTCGCAGTGGACTCTGCTCTGTATATAAAAACCTACCAAGTCCCCTTTCCCCATTTTGCATTCCAGGACATTTCAAACAAAACGTTAAATTGGTCCATACGAGGAAGGTTTGTTAAAAATACAAAACTCCCTAGAATTGCAGTAATCCCCTCATTCTTGCAAGAATGTAAACAGGACATCAATACAGGGAACATTTGCCCATGGGGAAGTCTCCTCTGAGTGAGAACCTTTGCTCTTTTCCTGGTGCCAATTGGCATCATTTTGCAGCCCTAGACACGATCAGTAACCTCAAAATGAGCTCTCTTGGCCTGAATGAAGGAAAGATACAACCTCAAAGGGGGAGACAAGTAGGAGCTTCAGGTTAACATAGAAAGCAGGCCATCTGAAGGAGAAATGTTTAGAGGAATTTATTATTAGGTTTCTAAGTAATTCTATTCATTCATTTAAATAAGCATTTTTAAATGCCTGCCTTATATCAGACCTGTCACTATACCTTAACTACATGCCAATATTGTTAATATGTCCTTTTTCTTACTATCTCAAATCATACACAATTTTCAAGGCTCAGCTCAGATCCCACCTCTTCCAGGAAGCCTTCTGAGATTTTTCCCATGTTTCCCTTTTATGTGCTCTCAGCCAGGACACCCATTAAAAAATCATTGTTCTGTGCTGTCCTGACCTGTGTTTCTCACCCAAGCAAGTATCAGTTCCCTGAAAAAAGGGTTGCCATCTTACTTACTTACTTTGCCTCACCGAGATTGCCTCCACTATACACTCTTTGAAACGGGATTAAAGGCAGCCAAAACAGGGTGTTCTTCCACTCAAACTGAGGTCCAAACCACCTTGGCTTAAATGTAAGGGAAACAGCCTTCTCCTGCACAGCTATTGGTAGCATTCAGCACTCACTGAAGGGAAAAGATGCGGATGAGGGAGAGGCAAGTGGATGGCCTATCCGGATAATATCAGCACTCTGAGCAGTGGAAGAAAAATCAGACTGGTTAATGTAGGGTGAGTAAGAGGAGCAGAATTATCCAAATAATTATGTAGATCTGGCCTTTACTGACAAGTGACACCTTTTTTTTTTTTTTTTTTTGGATACACATAGGTTTTAAAGCAATTTTCCCCACTTCTGTATATCAAATACACTTTGAGAGAAACTTGGGAGTTGACACCTTGTCCAGATATAATAAGATAAAAATAGAGCTTCCTTTTTTTTTTTCTAGAACTGCCAGCATCAAGCCACCTGAGCTTCTTTGTTAACACACTGACTTTCATTATTTCCTTGTAGGAAAAGTTTGCAGTGTGGGAATCATCACACTTTTCCTCCTTTAAGCTCTGCCTGAGTAATCACAGGGGAGAGAGTACCTAGCCCCCTCCCCACCACTCCCCCCCCCCACTGACACCGACACAACACAGCGACTTTTACTACTGAAAACTAAGATTCTGTGTGAGGTTTCCAAAACCTGTTAATGACTTTTGACACAGATTTTTCTGTTTTGGAATTCCCTCCTTCCAATACCTGTTGTTTTGATACAGGCTTTACAAAGAAGCACCTTTCTTAGAAATTTTCCATCTTTTTGATGCAAATAGTCCCCGGGAGCAGGCAGAACGCACTGTGTCTGAGCTGACCGTCAGGCCTGAAGAACCTGTACTTGAGTCGGTTGGTAAATGTGTAGAATTTAACAAGTTCATGTAACTATCATTTCTTTTTCCTGTTGGGCACTTTAAAAAACCTTCGTACCTACCATAATTCATAATAATCCTTCCTTATAATGCCAAATGTTTCACTTCAGTGTCTGTAATATTTACTTGTTTCCCTACCCAACTGGGGGAAAAATCTCTCTCGATTTTGAGAAGAAAAAGTTCTTTCAAGTCTCTAAATGTAAGAATTGTTGAAGAGTTTATTCCTTGTCCAATGGGCATTCAAAAATATATTTATATATTCATTTACTCTGATAGAAGAGCAGAATTGCTGCTTTTGCTCAGAGGAAAATGTTTTTAAATGACACAAATCTACACGAGCCTATTTCTAGAATTAACACCCTCATATTTACTGCCCCGGCAGGATTTCCTACTAGGGGAATCCGTGTTGGGAGAAGTACCCTGTCTGGGGAGGATTTAAGGAAATTTTAATATCCAAACAAAAGCTACCCACTCCCTCCCCCAGAGGAAAAACAATAGATAATTTGCATATGCACATGACGCAAATTGAAGACAAAGGGCCCCTCACAGACTGTGGTTACTTCCAAGTCTCTGCACTGTTTTTGCTTCCAATAAATGGCATTAAGTTGGATAACTAAAAAGAGTGGTTCTGGGCCTTCTGGCCCATTCCCACTGTAGAATCTGCACAATCGGAGATCTCCCCCAAGCTCCCCAGGAGCTTCTAGGCAGAAAGAACTATAGTTCCAAGGGGGAAAAAATACGTATATACTTTGCCCTTTTTATTTTAATGGCCAAACAATGTAATGCTAGCTAAATAGAAATTCTTGTCTGTTAATAGGTTCCTTTAGTTTGTAATAAATAAGAATGCTAATGACTAAAATTTGTTATTTGGTATGCATTAGCTTTTGTGAGCTTTTCTTTATAGAGTCCTCATTGACATGCAATATGGCAAGCTTCCTTTGAAACATATTTATAAAATAACTACAGTATAATTAAACCAACAAAGCCATCTTTTAAGTAAGCTTAATAGCTCAGTTTTTTTCACCTCGGTAAAAATTTATTTTAAAAAGAAAAAATAGTATGCCTTAATCTCACTGTATATTTTATTCTGTGTATCTAATATTTCCTTGCATCTACAATCTACGCATATCTAATTCTTTTTGACAACTGTGATTATTAATAAAGTGCTCATGAAAGATGCTTCATAGCTTCTTTAACGAGAATAATGTGGTTTTTTTGTTAATGGAAATTGTAACATATCTTGACAGATACAATATATAAGATATGTTTTTTTATTGTTAATATTGCTGTGCCGAATACACAGGAGCAGATCAACAGATATGGCAGGTAATAATCAGAGTGGATGGTGTTTTATACAATGTAACTAAAAATATTTTAATAATATAAAAGCAGCAGATAAATAAAAGCTATTATGTTTAATTTTGCTTTCGGCGTGCGCACAACCGTGGCTGGTGGTGGCTGCTGTTGCGGGTTTGTTTACAGCGGAGGCAGCTCCGAGCGCAGCTCTCGGCGCGCAGGCAGTCCTGCGCTCTCACAGCCGAAGGGTCCTGCAAGCCGCTCTTCTTCTGCTCTCTGCCGCTTCAGCGTCCCAGGGACGCAGAGCCCGGCTGAATGCTAATTCGCAATATACAGTAACTCAAGTTCACCAAGTTTTCCTGACTTTTGCAAATCGTTCCTCTCTCTTCCTGCCACGCAGTTTTCCCAAAAGAAATAAACCCAAAGACAGCAGGCGGCGAGCTGGACCGACTGGAGCAGGCTCTGGCTGCTTCTCCGCCTGCCGGGGCCTCTCTGCCCCAGGAGCCTCGCTCCCTTGTTCTCTACACTCCGTCCTCGCCGACCAGAGACTGCCAGGCCCCCACCCACCCGCTAGCGGAGAATAAACACAGTTGACATCACTGTTACAATCTTTATTTAAAACTGTTTCCAAGGTTACAAATTACCGTGCCTCATATGCAACAGGTTCCTCTGAAGCGGTATCATTACAGATTAACTGTAATGTGTAGGATTAGAATAAAAGCATAAGGGATTAGGTAAAAGGGGGAACGCACGAGAAATAACGCCCGAGCACATCTCGACTTCGAGTCAGCCGGCAGGGGCCATGGAGTCGCTCCGTGCCTGAAGCCGCGCTTGCGGAGCTCCTCCGCAGCCGGCCGAGAGGTCAGCGTGGCCGGAGGTTGCGGGGCGGGGCGGGGCGTCCTGGGCCCAGGGAACTAGGGATGGGTCCCCAGGCGCAGGAAGGCCAGGGGCCAGGAGGCCGTAGAGGCGGAGGGCGCGGGCAGGCCTATGGTCCAGCTGCACGATACAGTTCCACTGCCATGAAAAGCGCTGGGGATGCAGCAAAGGGACAAGCACGCCCACACGCCTGTCACCGGATTCACCAGGGGTTGATGGCAACGCTGAGGCCCGATGGGGCCCCTCACCGCGTCCTCCTGTAGCCTCACAGCGTCGCCAATCTCCTGCCCGGCTGGAGCCGGGGCCCCGCACAGGCTGCCCGTCCCTTTCAAAGCCCAGAACTTGGGCCTTCGCAGCCCACCGAGGCCCTGCGCCCGATTAGGCCACCTCCCTGGCCAGCTGACCCTTGCCCCCAAATCCCAGAAGGGGCCCCAGAGCTCCTTCCCTGCTCACTCCGCTTCCTGCAGGGGCAGCGCTCCTCCACCAGCCTGAGCCCAGGCCTGGAGCCGCTAACGTCTCCCCGAAGGCTGATTGCTTGTCTGGGCGGAGGGCGCAGGGCTGGAAAAACAAACAAGGCCCGCACCAAGACCTGGAGTCGGGGCTGGCTAGGGGCTGGAAGGAAGTGCGCAGTGCGACCAGAGCAGCGAACAAAGCCGGCTCGGGAGCCTGATCACCCCGCTGTGACCCCAGGCCCACCCCGCTGAGTCGCAGAGCCCCAGGCCCTCTCTTCGGAGCAGGCCGCACCATCCCGCGGGTGCACGCCAGGGCTCCGGTCCCGGCTCTCGCAGGCCGACTCCCCAGCCCGCCCCGAAGGCGCGAAGCCTCACACTGCCCCCTGAACCAAAAGATCTTGGCTGAGGGGCGACTCCATGTCGCAGATGTCCTCCGTCAGGAAACCGGGTGGCTCTTGGGCATGCTGGAGCCACAACTCTACCAGCAGCCCAGGAGGGGCGGAACGGGCTCCCAAGTGGATGGAAGTGTTCGACCAACTTCGCAGCGACTCCTGTTTGGAAGAGAAGTGCCCCGGCTGAGGAGGTGGCGGGAGGGGACTGTTGCAAACAGCTGTTCCTCATACATATTTCATTACACAATCAGATAATGCGTCCCACCACCTTCTCAATTATTCACAGATAAACATTTTCAAGACGTTTTGACATCTGTCTTAGTGCCTGCTATTAATTTAGTAATCACTGCAGTTAAAAATGTATGGGATCTTTGCCGTCAGAATTACTCCTCTTGGGGGTGCGGGCCCACTGTTGGGCTGTGGCTGGAAGCCTGGGCCCTTCGGGAGTGAAGACACCTTTGGACGTGAGACAGCCTCTCCAGCGCGCTGGCACTGTTAACAGAAGGGATGAAAGGGGCATAACGGGTATCAGGTTATCTTACTTTAATGTTGAAGACCGTGGTTGTCTCCTCCCCTTTCTCAGGCCAGCCCTGGATTCCAGGGCACCTTTGCCCAATGCAGCAGAAATGGTTAGCTTCTTTCTAGATGGGGAGTTTCTGCTCAGGAAGAGGTGGACAACTCTAGTTGGCTCATTTTGGGCCAACAGAGAGAGAGGCTGAGGAGAGAGAAACCACGCAATCTCTAAGAAACCTAACAACTATGCAAGAAGTGGTTTTGCCCTGAGTCTTGTGTCTTCGGCAGAGGTGACGAGGGCATTTAGGAAATGCGGGGGGGGGGGGATTGCTCCATTATTCGGGTGATTACTTGGTAAATTATATAAATGTCTAATCACTATTGTACACCTGAAATTAATATAATATTTTATGTGAACTGTAATTAAAAATTAAAAATTTGCTCCAGTGACTGTACTGAGGCATTTGGGGCCATGAGAAAATGAACTGCTTTTCTGCCTGAGTGACAACTGTTGCAAGGAGCTTAGCTATGAATGCACAGCTTTATAAATCAGACAGAGTTTGAAGAATCTTGTAGAATTAATTGGTAAGTACAATAATAGCAAACATCTCCAACTTTAAAATGCTGATTGTTATTTATTATTTGAAAGGCTGTAAATAAACTACCCAAAGAGGGGAGAAACACCCCATGGTAAAGGAGGTTACCTGTGTGTGCCCTGAACCTGAGCTCCGGGAACAGAAGGTACACTTTGGGTTTAGGAGTCTGGTCTCCTTACTCATTTCTCTTTCTGTTGCAGTCTCTCTCCCAAGTGTGTCAGCAAATGGACTCTTACTAAGGAAAAAGAGAACTCAAACCTGAGGAGAGAGAAAAGTCTTGGAAGAAACCGCCCTTGCAAAGGAAGACTAATTGACTCTAAAGCTATTTTTCACTTTTTATTGTTCAGAACAGCTACAAGAACAAACTCTTGCCAAATTTACCAAGAGTTAAGTGTATCGGGGTGGGGCACAGTATTTGCCCCCAAAAGGGAAGAAATGCTTGCTAATCTTATCTCACAACCCCTCCATTTCTAGGGCAACTTTATATGTTTAAACTGCCTTGCCATGCTTTCCAGATGCTTTGTCTCTTCACAAGACGGACCTTCCTCTACTCCTTGGAGGGTGCTCATCCAAGGAGCTGGCTCAGAAAGTCCTTTTCTTTTCCTTTTCTCTTCCCCTCTCTCTCTCTCTCTCTCTCTCTCTCTCTCTCTCTCTCTCTCTCCCATCCCCTCTCTTTTTCTCTAAAAGATTTTCTAAACTTACCCTCTACTTTCAGAGAGAGAGAGAAAGTTGGGGAGGGAGGTGAAGTGGAAGGGAGGGCTCCACTGAGTCCAGTGTGCCTGCATCTTCTGCTGGAAAACCGTAGTGGACACTGTCTGGAAGGCTTGCGGAGACTGGGCAGGCAAACTGAAAACCACACACTGAAACCACAAATGAGCTTGTGCACTTCCTCAGGCATTTGGGACCAGCTACTCCCCAGCTTGGTGGGGACAGTGAGCTCTGCCTAAGATGGGAGAGTAGGGCTGAGAACTTCCCAATATCTGTCTCTCTCTCTCACACACACACAACAGTTTCATAAAACAAACAATTCAGTTTGCTTTAGACTGTTCTTTTGCAGATTATTTGCTATAAAGGGGATTGGAATGGAAGTAAGGGCAAGAGGGTGTGGAGCTGAGAGCTAAGGTTCTTTCTGATGACTAAATTTAGGTGAAGAGGGGTAAAAGGGCAGAGAATAGGGGACCTCCCCCTTCTTGAGCCGTTGGAGCTGAATATCCCCGTTACGGTTTAGGAATCTCACGGCATCTGCTCTCCACCCCATTCATTCTCTTTCGGAGTTCAGTCTCCTAGTAATCACAAATAATCTGGGTCAAAATGTATCTTTCCTGGATTGTCTTCTTCTGGGCGTCTCCAGCCCAGCTGAGAGGAAGGTGAAAGGGGCGCCTTCCGGGTGGATGAGGTGCTCTTTCTAGTCTCCAGGATTTGACCCGAAATCGTTCCCTCAGTTGGTTCAACAAAGTTTCCCCCTGAGGAGCCAGCATCCCTCTAGCAGGAAGCCCGTGGCCTGGCGGCCTGCATCCTTCTCGGCCCACTCTCCCCATGTGTGGCTTCCTGTACATCTGCCCCTGTGGCTGGGGTCACTCCCGAGGGCCACTGCGGCTTTTGTCTGCATCTGGACAACTGGGCATGCATCCGTGCATTCTAATGATTCTGTCTGCGGACACTTCTTTTCTCCTCAGATTGTGCTGTTAATGCTCTTCTGATCCTCTTGTGTGTGTTCGTGTAAACTGCAGGTACACTCCATGTGCAATCAGAGGACAGCTTAAGCCTGAGCTCAGATGGTGCGACCTCCTGGTCTGCAGGCGGAAGGGGAGACGTGCGAGCTCCGGGCTCTAGGTGAGGTGCGAGGTTAATAACGCTTCCCACCCCCAGGGCCCTACAAGCCTGCTACACCTACAACTGCCCAACTTCTTAACCTTGCAGGAGGAGGGAGACCCTGAGATGAGCCTGCGCCTCACTCACATCCGCAAGGGGTTGAAACAGCCTCTGGGACCTCTCCTGGTGGATTTGGGACCAAACGGTCCAGGCCAAATGGGGGAGGGAGAAGTCGCGACATCACCTTGAGGCTGAAGAACACGTCCCTGGCCACCAAATGGCCGCCTGAGCCCTGAGAGCCTGGGGAAGGGGTAGGACCCTACTGAAGAAGTCACGGCGCCTCCGCGGGAGGGGAGTGAGTGAGTGAGTGAATGAGTGAGTGAGTGAGTGAGTGAGCGAGAACAAAACTCTCCTCCTCGGATTTCCCTGAGCAGAGTTACTGGGAACTGGGAACCCGCCTGGGCCCGCCCCCTCGGCCCCTCCTCCTGCCCCCACCTGGTGCGTGGAGCTCAGTTGGATGCCAGGCCACCCCCAAGCACCTTGGGGCCACACCATCCCTTACAGCCCTTGGCGTGGCCTTGGGATCTGGAGGGGGAGGAAAGAATAGTAGTCAGGGTCGTCCTGAGTTTTACGGTGTGTTTCTCCACCGAAAGCCACCTTTCCACCTTCTCTGAGGTCAGCGGGAGCGCAGGCCTCTAACGTGTGGGAGTGGGCGTAGGCGTGTGCACAGGCTCGCGGGCGGCTGGAAACGCTTCTCAGAGAGGACTTGTGAGTTCCTGGAGTCCTGTAGATGTGTTTTCTCAAGAGTGTAAGAGAGAAAGATGCGGACTTGAGGCTAACTTCAGGTCAGTGCTTTCCTAAAAGTCCGTCGGTGTGTCGGTCTGTCTCTCCTGTTCATTCCCACAAAGTGAGGTCACCTCCCCCCCCGCTCCCCCCCCACACACAGCATGCAGCCTTCCAGGCCTCACCAAAGGGCCAAAGCCCGGGGACCCTGGGGCCTGGCAGGCGAGGCCCTTGATGGGCACCCTCGTGTTCTGATCCTAAGCCCAATCTGCGCTGGTGCCCACTTGGGGTCAAGCTAGAAAACCGACGTGGCAAAGGAGGACTCGAAAAGCTACCTCACACCCAATTCAGGATGAAGTCCCAACCTCGGTGCGTGCTACCTACCTACAGCCCTGGCATCTCACTGCTGACCCAACGTGGGATCCAGAGTGGCGGTGGCGGGAGAGGGGAGGATGGTGGAGTTGGGTTGGTACAGGATGGAGGTGGAGATGTAAAAATGGGAAAAAGAAACGAGACTGGGTGGGGATGTGGGGTGGGAACCCGGGGTGGGGATGGAGTTGGGGCAGCCTCCGACATCGACAGCTTTTGGCCCACTTTGGAGAGGTAGGTAGGGCTGTGCGTTACCACCCCCACAGCCTCCCCCCCCCCACACACACCGGAAAATAAAGCTAATGATGTAGTAATTTAGGAGGGGGTAAGGGGCTGGGCGACCGGAGGGAGGGCCGATGGGGAACTCGTGCCCCAAGAGCGAAGACGAACAGCTGTGGAGGCTCTGTCTGCTACTCAGGCTTCCCAACAGGTTAGCTAGACGGGGATCCACCCGGCATCTCGCAGGAAAGTGGGGAGGAGTGTGTGGGGGGAGGCGGACTGAGCGAGAGAGGTGGAGAGCCTCACCAGAGGACAGAGGGTGGGAGGAAGGAAAAGAGAGACAGGAGAGAAAAATCACGCCGGCGCGATTTAAAAGGAGACACACTTCCTAATGAATATTTATCCGCCTCTGCTTCCTGCTCCTGGTTTCCCTTACCTTGCCGCAGGTAAGATCTTCCGTGCGCCCCAACCCTGGGGGTCCTCATCTCCCCCCCAGTCATTTTCCAGGCACCGATGGCGGGGTGGAAGGGGTCTTGGCAGCCGGGGAGCGGGGCGCAGGAGAGCGGCTCCACTCGGTTCGGCTTGGGCGCGGTAGCTTGCGACTCTGCACTACTGCAGACCGCGTGCTTGGGCTACTCGTGTGGGGTGGGTGTGAGTGCGTGTATAAGAGTGTGTGTGACAAAGAGGTGTGCGCCCGCGAGCACGCACGCCTGTTTTCTGCGCGCTCTGAGGACATTTTGCGA
Organism: Anoura caudifer; assembly: GCA_004027475.1. Taxonomy (NCBI): domain Eukaryota; kingdom Metazoa; phylum Chordata; class Mammalia; order Chiroptera; family Phyllostomidae; genus Anoura; species Anoura caudifer. The sequence goes on from PVKU01005007.1 coordinate 98,212, forward strand.
CTTTACACTCGGACGCCCCGGATTTCTTGCCTTTGCCTTTCTCTGCCGCCCCCCCGACCTCTTGCCCCTCCACCTCCCCCACCCTACTCCTACCCCCAGCTGCTGTGGCGCTCTCCTGTGGACTATCGTAAAGCTAGTGCGGGCTCCCCGGGTGGGGATCCTGGATCTCTCATAAAAGAGGGTGTATATTGAGTTATAAACCCCCACAAATGTCGCTGGGTCAAGGTGTCCACCGCCCCTTTCCTGTTGGCGACGTTCCTCCACCTCCCTCCTCACAACTTGGGGTATCAGGGCCCACCACTAAGTTAAGAGTGATAGGAACCCACGGGTACTGGGTGAAGCTTTGCGGGGGTCGTGGGCCAGCGGTCCTGGGCTAAAACTGGGAACCTGAAGACACCCAGGGTGAGGGCAACACTCACACCCCCCCAAACGTCTTCCTCCCGCCTTCGCCCGCGGGAGGAGCACAGGGAATTCAGGGCAGCCGGGGGTACTGGGAGGGGAAAGGGAAAGAGGCTGGGGAGGGGCTGATGAATTCTTAAATGGACTTACCCGGGCACCTGTTGAGACTCCATTTGGGATCGGTAGGTTCCGGAGCTGCGCGAAGAGGACAAACAAAACCAAAAAAAAAAAAGGACGAAGTTGGAAAAGGAAAATTCTTTCTCTGGCCTTGCCCAGCGTGGCCGGTCAAGCTCGCAGTTCTGCGCTAGGGTCAGGCGGCTGCAGAGCCAAAAGCAACTTTGCCAGGCTCCTGGCCAACCCAATGTCCCGCTCATCCCATGCCTTCCCAGCACTGAGGCCGGGGACTGTGAGCCCGCGGAGTTGGCGCTCAGGGCCCAGCACAGGCAGTTCTGCTTAACCCGGGCAGGCTTTCTAAGCCCTGTTCAGAAGTCAAAAGCAGCAGCGCCGCCGCCT